>JBDFRD010005560.1:0-27652 GCA_039654405.1 Bullina lineata | reverse complement strand
TACAGGCACGCTTTGGCGAGAGATTACAAATGCAGAATGTGAAGGACAAACTTCCCAAGATTTATTGAGGAATTTGCAAAGAAGAACCCTCTTCAGGCTCACAAAGAAATTGCACAAACAGTAGCATTAAATGAATTAGCATGTCAATGAAAGTCAAGAGTCAAGACACGTTTTGGCCAGAGACTACAAGAATAACATGAAGGACAAACAATCCAAGGTTCAGGACAATCTTGGAAGTTGGCACTTGAAATAAAAACTGAAAGGCTAAACAAGCCGCTCTTGGTGGTAGGTAAGACTGGAGTCACAGAAACGTTCTAAACATAGGTACACATCACAACAACAACACAAAACAACTCAGACCTGTGTTGCAAGTAGCGTGACCGTTTTCACCAAATACCTAGAACCTGAATTCTGTTCACATCAGGCAAAATGCGCTTGCCTAATCTGAAAGCCTTGCCTAATGTGAGCATTTGGGCAATTCGTCTGCTTAATGTGCACATTAGGTAAAATTTCTGCCTAATGTTCACATTAGGCAATTATCCACATTGAGCGTAACATATATATATTAACTCATTCATAGAGTGGATCCCTGCACTGATTAGGTTATTTTATCGTTTGTTTGTTGGTTGGTTTTCAGGATCATCTAGTGTGCTTCTTGGCAGGCACCCTGGCATTAGCCCACCATAACGGGCTGAGTGAAGAGTACTTGGACTTGGGGAAAGAGCTGGCCTACACCTGCTGGGAGACCTACAACCGTATGCCCACCAAGCTGAGCCCTGAGATCACATACTTCAACATGGCCCAGGGGGGCAAGGAAGATCTCATTGTCAAAGTATGTTGTGTTTAGTGAAATTAGGCTTTGTAAACCAGTAAAATGTTCATTATGGAGTTGAAAAGAAGCTGTTGGGTAGATCAATTGTCTGTCTTTTCTTTATCTCTATTTTGGGGGGAGGGGGGGGGGGTCCCAAAATTCAAATTGGAATTCCTGCATATTTTATGACAAGAGAAACTATAGTCACTTTAGACATCGTTCCTTTGTAATATAATTTTTCTTAGGAACAGTAAATTTTTATACTACAGACAATGGTTAATTGTAAAATCTAAAACAGCTGGTTCGAAAATAGCACTGAATCAAGCAAAATGATCCTCCCCGATTTTTTTCCCCTGCTTGATCTTTGTTGACAAATTAGATTTATTTCTAATTAGCAAAGAAATTCACCAGCCATTGCAAGAAAAGATTTAAGTACTGCAGGCCTGCTGCAGTTTCCAGCCCAACTCCTTTTCTTTTCTGAATGGAACTTTTTTCAGTGCAAAAGGCTTTTCTTTAGGCTTTATTTGTTAGGAAAAGAGAAGAGGGAGTAACGGATTGAAACTCTGGACAAGATCAAAGACAATAGCATAAATCTTTTTGCTATTGGCCTGCCCCCCTTCCCACCCGCTTTTTTTTAAAGCCTGAGCCTAACTTAGTTATTCTCACAGGCATAGGCCTACATGACATCATAAGTATTGAGGGGGTGGGGGTGGGGGGGAATTCAAATATTGAGTATAACTTCCAAACCCACTTCCATCCTCACTTAACAAGAATTTGATATTTTTCAAATAAAGGATCCAGAATAGAAAGTTAGGCATTTCTCCGAGCCATTCAACTAACAAAGAATAAAAAAGAATAATTCTGAAAACTCATTCAAAACTGCTTTAATTTAATTTTGAACACCTATTACTTTCAATATGTACAATACTTACAAAATGTAATAAGTCATTTACAGGTTTTGAAAAAAGTCTTAAATTGAACATGGCTATGTGTTTTAGACTGTTGAGATGTACAATCATTTTCTTTATTTGCGTGGAAAGGCTTTTTATCTATTTTGATTATTTTATTTGCATGTGAAGCAGATTTTATTTTAATTAAAATTTAGTGCATTATTATTATCATTATATGAAAAGTATTATTATTAAAACCTGTCATCATGTCTTTATATTCTTCCCTTCCTGTTCCTTCCCCTTAGCCTCTGGATGCCCACAACCTCCTGCGGCCTGAGACTCTAGAAAGTCTGTTTGTTCTCTATCGCCTCACGGGGGACAAGAAATACCGTGATTGGGGCTGGACTATCTTCCTGGCCTTTGAGAAACACACAAAGATTCCTGAGGGAGGTTATTCTTCTATCCACAACGTCAAAGATGCCGGTAACCCCCGGTTTCAAGACAAGATGGAGAGTTTTTTCCTGGCAGAGACACTGAAGTATCTGTATCTTTTGTTCAGTGACGATCCTGATTTGATATCCCTCGACCGCTGGGTGTTTAATAGTGAAGGTCATCCATTGCCAATATATAATACGTGATTGGCATCTGTCTCCGTCATTTAATTTTTTTTTTTTTTTTTTTTTTTGCTGTTTTTGTCATCGATGTGTAAATTGTGTTTTGTGTCTGTTTATTTTTTTTTTTATTTTTATGCCATTTTTGTTATCATGTCTTGAATGTCTCATTTTATTTTCTAATGGCATCAAGGTGTAATAAATGTGTGTAATATTTTATTTTATTTTCTGCCATTTCCGTCATAGTTTTTATGTCCTTCATACCATTTACTGAAGTGCTTGTTTGATAGACGTATGTTAACCAACTGAAATGACCAACTCAGATGTAAAGATGTGTTTTGTGAGTAGCCTACTTAAACAAGTCACATGCATTTGCCTGAGATAAGCACTTTCTCATATTAGCAGAATATTTCACCGTTTTCCGAACATTATTCATGAATTTCTGTATAAAGACTGATGTTGTTCATTCAATGTAAAGTTTTTAATCAACCTATGCAACGTAGTTGACAGTTGACCTCATTTAGGTGTTAGACATGTGCAATGTAAAGTTTGCTAGCATAGGCTGAGTTCAGATTGAAAACATCTTTTTTTATTATTAAGTTCATTAGTGTGAAACAATTTTTTTTATTTTTTTTTAAGTAGACATCTAGCTACCACAAACAAACAAAATTGCTGAAAACAATTTGGGCATTATCAATTTTTTTTTTCTTTGCTATATTTTTCTTGTACAAAACAATGCAACCTTGGTGATTGGTGTGAATTGCTCAGTACAGGTTTGATGTCTACTTTTTTTTCATATGTTAGGATCAAGGTGAAGAAATGAGGAGGTAACTTGCAAAGGTTGCTAAGTCACTCATGACTAGATGGAGAAAAAGCCATGTTTTTGGTACAAGGCATATTCAAAGCAAAACTGAAATGGAATTTGTATGTCTCATTATTAAATTGTATTGAAGATGGAGATGGATAGGCCACACCCTGAAGAAGCCCGCTACAAATGTGACAAGACAGAGCCTGAAATGGAATTTGTATGTCTCATTAACTCTTTCGTTACCGATGCGTCGAAATGCGTCGATTCCCTTGACCCGCCTAGAGCCCCGATGCGTCGAAATGCATCGATAAATTTTCCACGCGCACAATCCCGTTGTGTCGAAATGCATTGCTGGTTTGACCGCGTACGTCTCTTTACTTTAAAAGTAATTATCGGAAATTCTTTCCGTCTAAATTTAGATCGTGACCTTTAGCAATGTCCAATCGGATGTCCTGACCTAGAAAACTGTTGTGTTAGTGGAAATTCCCGCTTGCACTAGTATTAGCGTGTGTTTGTAGTCGTGTAGTACACATCAACCGCCTTCTTCGGTAACGCGGGGGGCTGCTGGCTTACCGTTCGCGGGTGCTAGGGGAAAGTAGGTCACGGCCTTAGCGGGCTTATAAGGTTAAATTGTATTGAACACTCTCAACTAAACAAACACCAGAAGTCTTGGATCATCATATCAAAAATTAACTTTTTCGTGACTCGGCAGGTTTTGCAAGTTAGCTCCTCAAATGGCAACATGCCTTAGTAATCCAACCCTTTTTTTTTCTTTCTTTTTCTTGTTTGTTGTTGGTGTTTTTAGCAATATTAATTTACTGGTTGGCAATAACGTGTTTTGACACACGAATGTTGAAAGATCTAATCGAACCATAGTTTTTTTATTTCCTTGCCTCTTTGAATGGTAGCAAGTATATTTTCAATCTTTGTGATTTTATGTGTGCTTTGTATTGTGTAATGAAGCACTAAAGGTGTTGAATTTTTTATTCTCGTAGTTAATCCACTCAGTACTCTCTAACCTATCCAGTAATAACCGGGCAACTTGAACAAATCAGTAGTTCAAAATATATTCAAATTTTGTTCAGTCACAAGCATAAAAATGTTGCACAGTATAAGATTTGTGTCCAGCTTTGAAATCTCAGAAAAAGTTGTATATCAAAGGTAAAGGTGTAAAAGCGACGAAGCAATATCTTATTTCTTTGAGCTTATACATTTTTTTTTTCGTTTTATTTTCAGTGTGAAAATACTGCAAAGTTTATTGTATGGAGAGCTAAGCTCTATGCTTATAATCATAGTACAGTCAAACCTGCATAGATGGAAACCTGCCAAGACGGAATCTTATTTTCCCTCCCGTCATTAATTCCTATATATTTGACCTGTTTAAAACGGAAACCTGTACAATGCGGAAATAGAAAGCAAAATGCTCTCCCAAATGAGCAAATCACCTGTGCAAGACTGAATTGACTATCCCCAGGCTCCTTTGAAACACGTGCCGAACAATGAAACGTCCTTCATTTTACCGATCACAGAAGAAAATCGTGGGAGAAAGATCGCAATGCCTTTGTGCCCCTCGCTGCTAGATCGCCGGAGCCATAAAATTATGTGATTGCGCTTGGCTGTGGGCGGCTTGGTACCAAAGCATGCGACTTTAGATTGACTAATCGCGTCGATACCCTGTGATGTAAAACTAGAGCATCATGTCCCCCCGAAACGAGCCCTTGATTTTTATTGAAAGTGAAACAGGTCCGTGGCCTCATTACCACTCGCTTGTTATGCGCTCGAAGAATCAATCAGCATTTACTCCAGGCTATTTAAACATATTACCATTTTAAATAACTATGGCAGACCCTGCCCACCCCTTCCCCCCATACAAGTTCCCTTGTAATGACCCTGCCTGAATTAACGTGAGTCAAAGTCAGATTTGTGAATGGAATTTGTTTAGCTCTCGGATTCTATTGTGAATCTGTAGAAAATATGTAACGTAACTATTTATTTTCACATTGCAGAATGTCATGGTAAAAATATTTACTATAACATGTAAGTAGTGTATGTATTTGTTAAGATGTCGGACTGTATTGTGGATCTGTGAATAATTATATTCATTCAGCCCTTCTGATTTCTTCAATAATGTATCACTCGTGGTATTGTGTACTTAGAACTTTTTAATGACATACATTGTTACTATGGGCCTACTAGAGTAAGATGAACACAAAAACACGGGGGACCTTTGATAATATTCTAATAATATGTAGAATAATAGTAATTCCAGTAAATATAAAGATAGCATTTTGCTGCTAAAAAACAAAAGGTTCATAATACTATTTCAATTTTCTTGGTAATGGAAACTTGTGAAAAATTTAAATGTGAGTACTGAGTGGGTTAATTTCTTTTCAATTTTATTGCAGATGGCATCAGCTGAAACTTGTAATTGTTTATGTATGCAGAGTTTTAATTGATAGAATTATATATATTCATTCAATCCTGCTGATTTTGTTCAATAATGTATGGTTAATTGTTTGTGTTCTTAGAACTTTTTAATGACATGCATTGGTACTAAACTAAAGCAAGGGGGACTAGTGAATCTTAACACTCGAAATCTGGGGATTTTTATATATTCTTCCGTAGCGGTCATTACAATCTGCAATTCCGAAAGTACTTAACAAAGGAGATCTTCTATGAAGAAAGACAGCATGTACTGTACTAGCCAATAATAATTTGCTCTTCATGGCACTTTGCTAAAGATAGAGATATATGTTACCAATGGGAGTAAATAATGGAAATTTAATAATGGTAACATTAATGGTAGAAAGAAATTTATGAATTGGAAAATTCCTAATTTACAATAAAAGAAATGTTAGTTTTACAGTCAAAGTGAAAACATCAGTGTTATGTACTGCTGAAACTATTCTTATTAATGATCTTGCAATGCGAAAACTGAATCTGTACAAAAAGGGAACATATTTGTTTTGCTTTTAAGGAACAAGACAAGGAGGATCTTGAATCCAATGAGTTATGATTTTATCTTACAAATATGCTGCCCAAATCTCTGTACTTATTCATCTGTGTGAACCTATTTCTCTTTGTTTGCTGTTGATAAGTGTGAGACAAACAAGCCTATGTATTGTTAGTTCTAATGTTAAAAGCTTAGTCCATGTAGTGAAAAGTAAGCATTTAGATCCTCAGGTATGAAAGAGGTCTGACAAGTTAAAAGGTTAACGCTTGAAAGCAAAGGAAATTTATTTTGAAATTTGATATTTTTCTAGTCCTATCACATTGATCGTTCATAAAATGAGCTGAGTCAAAATGGTTTATTATCTATGAACATTTTTATTGATTCATCTTATTCCTGTTTTCCACATGTTATTTGATGCATTTTGTTAATGTAATGGTGCAAGTCTCTGCTGTCAAGGGCTGGTTTTGTTTATAACTGTTAAAAAATGTATTTAATTTGAAGTACACAGCCTGTTGTTAAAGGTAGTAGAGAAGGACTTAGGAAATCAAATTTGGGCATTGTTGAATAGAAACCCAGGATTGTAGTAATGTCAGAAGTGCCTAAAGACTGAAACTGCAAAAGAGCGAAGTCTGTACATAACCAGCTTATGTGATATTTGTTTTGTTTGACAAGTCATTTAATATCAAAACGCCGTCTGTCACTTATTTGCCAAGGCTAGCCATGAAGGTGTCAAAGTCTTTGTGTTACTTTGGTGCTGCGTTTTAATCTTGTTCTCATCATGATTAACGTGCTCCAGTCATGAAAGTTTTTGCAAATATCACACTAATCACAGCCGCTCTACTTTCCTCATGCTTCTTCTCAATGCCATGGCATGAGAGGGGCGGCGAGTGAGAGGAGATTCTTCATATGCAAACACATGTCTGGGAAGTTGTCATTGAAAGTAATGGATATAATGTCTCAAATATTTGGAGTACAAAGCACTGGCAGATGCATTGTTTTTGTAGTGTGCGTACATGCATGCACATGTGTATATGTGTGATGATATTGTGTACTAAGTATTTAACATGGCCTCAAACATCACTACCAGTACTATTATGCATGGAGAACATGATGAAGAATCTGTACAAATGTCATCAATATTGTTCTTGTATCTTTTTTTTTTTTTAGACAATGCCCAGTGGTGTTTTGTTCAAGCTGAGCTCTGTTCCTTTACTTTAATGACTGTTTTATTCATGCCAGGTGTAAAATGACCTGTGAGGCAGACGTGCTGTAGAGAAAAGTAGTGGTCTGTGTGACTTATGACACGCAGCATTGAGTGCAAGATGTGATTTGATCATTCCTTATAACTTGTGTCAGTGGGTGCAATTTGAACTGTCATGTTTTGTTGTATGGGTATGAGAGCTGTTGCTGCTTCTTGCTTTTAGTTTTGTCGTCAGGGCAACAATTAAGAGTGAATGTACCAGCTTTTATAAATGGATATATTTTGCTTTTGTTTGTAAGTTTTGAGTTAGTGACAGCTATTTTGGGGGACAAGCTTGGAAATGAAAGATAAATTTAAAGAAGTACTACAAGTAAATTAGTATGTATATTTCAAGTTGGTTTGAAGCAAGTGCAGCATTGAGTCCTGGTTTGATAATTGCATTTTGTACTTTTTGGTCAGAAATGACCACAACTACAATAATGTGACTGCTGCGATCAAAGTCCACACCCCCCAAGAATATGTTCTTGTTACAGAATACTTGAATACAAGTGCCATTTTGAAAATTCCATTTTAAATGAATTGGCATCAAAGTTTGTTTTATTTTGAGAATTTGCTTTTTTTTTCTTTTCCTATGCCTGCTTATTTGATTAACTTCTCTCCACTTTTTTTATTCTTCTTTGCTTTTTTTTTTTAATTGATCTTTGTCTGCAGTTTCTATTGACCTTTATTTGTTGGTTGACCTCTCAAATCTGATTTGCTGGCTGGCCTGGTCTCATTTGTTGGTTGACCTCTTGAGTTTGTTCACATGAGTTAGCTTCTTTTTTTTTTTTTTGGATTCACTATGCTCAACTTTGATAAATAATGGATTCATTGAACTTTTGACAATGACGTATGCATCAGACTTCGAGGATTACGAACTTTGTCAAAGTGATATTGTTCTAAATGAGGAACTTATATGAATGCCGCATTATGATCAGATATTTTAGGATGAACTAGATGTGCAATATATACTTGAGGTGTCAAGGCTTAAGCAGCTACGAGAAAAACACAATGTATTTGTCTCTAGAGTCAACTTATGCTCTAGCATTTTCACATACAGTAAATTTATGCCTGCTTATAAAAGTCATGTCTACTACATGTAGGCCTATAAGTATAATACAAAATTTTTAGAACATTACTTTTCACTGTCCCACTCCCACACTCAGCAAATGCCTACTGCAATGTCATAAATTACAACACAGCGTAATATACTTTGTAAAAGTATATATATAGATCTATGTCATTGCGGAGCAAGTTGTGTGTCAAGCCTGGAATTCACCTCTCAGAAGCGAGAACACAACTTCAATGGTAGGCAAAGGAAGATAATTAGGCAAGGAGAGAGAAAATTGTGAACGGTATCATTAACACATGCTCAAAGTAATTTTGGTGTTATTTATTGCCCCTATGACATGTAATTTATTCATATTGCAATGGTTTCAGTCTTTTGCTCATCTTGGAACAATTTTGTTCAGTAATGAACCACTTAGCATTTTAACTTTGACGGGTGAAATATTTCTACATGTTTTGGCTTTTTTTTTTTTTTTTTACTCATTAGACATCAGCACAGTATAAAACAGATTAAATTGTAGCAAACACAGGATGACCAAGTGAATTTTGAGGAAAAGGTTTGATGACTGTGATCAAATTGTTATTACTATTATTTTTTTTACTGACTTTCTTCTTTTCATGATATTCTTTTGATGTTATGTCCTCTTATGAATTGTGAAAGCAGCTTTTGAAAAAAGAAACTGGCTTTTACAAGAGCTATTTAATAGCTATATTTATTTCTTCTTTCTTAACTCAATTATGTGGACCCTGCAACAGTGATGTGATTGTGATAGCCACACATGTCAAGGCAGACTCCAGGTCATCATTGACTTTCAAAATGTTTGTGTTGCTGCTTTGCCTTTTGTTTTTATCAATCACAAAAACACTGACCAATGATTTACTGTGAGGTTTGTTTTGTTTTTGTTTGTTTGAGTTTGTTTTTTTTTTTTGGGGGGGGGTTACTGAATTATAGCCAGGGTCATTAGGATTTGGGGGGGGGGGATAATGGTTCCAAAATGTCAAATTAACGTAATTTTCAAAAATTTATTAAAAATAAAGTGTAATTATTCTGCTTGATTAACTCAATCAACCATCAGTTTAGGTGATAAAAATTTCATTAAGGTATTTCAAATAAAAGAGTCAGTGCCATTTAAAAAAGAAAAAAAAACCCTCAGAATTTTAGGGTTTAAGTTTAAATTGAAGGATTGTAGGCCAAGCAAAAATCCAGGAACAAGTTAATGTGTCATAGGTTAAAGTGTAACTCTTTTTCCTTGTGATGTCCATTTGGATAGGTTAAAGTGTAACTCTTTTTCCTTGTGATTTCTATCTGCATGGCTAAAGTGTAACTCTTTTTCTTGTGATGTCCATTTGCATAGGTTAAAGTGTAACTCTTTTTCCTTGTGATTTCCATCTGCATAGGTTAAAGTGTAACTCTTTTTCTTGTGATGTCCATTTGCATAGGTTAAAGTGTAACTCGTTTTCCTTGTGATGTCCATTTGCATAGGTTAAAGTGTAACTCTTTTTCTTGTGATGTCCATTTGCAAAGAGGTTAAAGTAGTTCTTTAGCTAATGCAAAATGTAGTGATGGTCACATGTGTTCAAGTAACATTCTCCTATACAAGATTCATGAAATTCAGCTACATTTTTAGGTTTTGAAATGAAAAAATGCATTACTGTCACATTCTCTGAAAGTTTTGAATGGTGAACTTGGAAATCAATGAAGTGTGGCGAAAAGTATTTTTACAACTGCTAGATTTGTCTATTTATTTAATAACCGTATTTATTTTTTTGTCTAATTTTTATTCTATTCATAATAAATCTTAAGGAGAGAAAAAAAAATCCAGAAATATTTACTCCATAATTTTTTTTTTTTTTTGTTCGATGTTTAAGAAATGTTGGTATCAATCTGTTATTTCCAGTGTATTAACTGAACAACGAAACTGCTTGCTTGTGGCGAGTGATTTGTAATGTACAAGTAGTACAAAGAGCAGGGACTGTGCAGAAGGATCTAGTGGGTCCCCGCCGCGCCCACCCCCTTTACCCCCAGAAAACACAAAAACTCACCCCTGTTTGAGTGATTGGTTCATGGTTCACAGTTCATGGGACTTACAAAACTTAAGTGAATGTTTTATTTCCATTTTTTTTCATCTCTTTTGTAGCAATTACTTATCTGTAAGTTCATAAGTAGGCGCCTAAGCCATACATGTATCATTTGCATTATTCTTTAATATGAACACATAAAAAATTGCCTTTGAAAGATATTTTTGAACTCATAATTTTTTGAAGTAGTGCATGAACTTGTCTGAATTATATATTTGTGGAGCGTATGACTAAGGATACTAAAAAAAAACATGCTCAAATAGTGAATAAAAAAACTCAGTCCAAATGTTTGGACTGTAAGTAATGGTTATACAGTCTAGTCCATTTATAACAGGAACTTGGATATAACAGTGATAAACCAAATCCCCGTTTTTTTTCTCTAAGTGTCAGTAAAAGGAACCTGGGCTATAACAGGGTTCAGTTTGCGCTGTCTCGGATATAACAGGGATCCTGCTGCCTGTGAAGTAGCATTCGATCTGTGAATTTGTCTCAACCAAGGCGTTTCGCCTGTTTGTACAGTCGCTTGCCTAAACACAAACTTTCGAACACACACGCAATGCACCACACATCCCATTCACTAAGTCGATGCCTCTCTCGTGGCATTACACTGCCGTCTCCGGTTACACACAGTGATAGATTATCACTTCACGTACACATAGTAAACTGAAGGTGTTAGTTTCCCTAGATAATGGATATAACAGGACTTGCTTATAACAGGGAAAAACTACCAGTCCCGTCAGTCCTGTTATATCCGAGTTTGACTGCATATTTTGTTTAGCTAAACAAGTTACATGTATTGTGTTGAATAAATTTCAAGATGAAGATGAAGGACATGTTACTGGTTCATTCTGGAGCAGTGGGTACAATTCTTCTGTTCATGAATAGCTCAATTGGTGAGATGTTCACTTTCTGAGCACATGGGTCTTAGATCGATTCCCGCCAGAGGCAGGTTGATTTTTCTGCAAACTTGTTGATCTTTATTCCGCGCTGACTCTTGACTCCAACTGGGTAGTACGGACTCTGAATGCAAAGCTCTTTTGGAGATTAGCTATGAAATTTGAGATCCCGTGTATACGTTACACATGTTAAAGATCCCCTGACAGTCTATAATCGTACAAGAATAGGCAAGTCTGGGCAAAATTTCAAAATTCTACTCATGAACATCTCACTCTCTTTCGGACTGTTCCTTTGGAATAACACTAGAATGACGAAGAGAGGAACAGCGCCTCTGGGCAAAGCATTGTTTGTAAGAGACTGCCCAGAAAAAGCAGCACTATAGGTACTTCAATCGTCTGTAAAAGACGAAAAGAGCCAAATGTCACAATTAATTTGTTTGCTGACCCTGATTACAATGAAGATGGGGTGATTCCTTTCTAATGTTGTATCATGGTCGAAGTATACGTTTTAAAATGTTGTTGTAGACTTGTGTAGCCTAAGTTGATTTTTGTGTGTGCAATAAAGCAAATGCCGTACCGGGTATCACTTTTTTTGCAAAATGGTTACAAAGAAATTTTCTCCTAGTATGAAATGTCTCGATCCTGTATCTTGAAAGTGTCTCTGATCTTTTTACTTTGAAATAAATATGTACTTTGCAGACTGGAGACAAAAAAAAAAAGGAATTGCCATTTCATTATTTCATTAAGTGCAAAGATGGTTCAGTTAATTAACAAGGTTATTTTCTCATACATTCTCATTATGGAAAGTCATGTCCTTAACCCTTTCACTGCCAAATTCACCGATAGTCGAAAAGCAATGCTAATTACCAATATTAATGGTCTTCCTTTACTGAATCCTAATATTGATTTACATATCATAACATCCACTTCTGTTCCACTCTAAAACCACCAAAAAGAAGTCTGAACTAGTTTTCTTTTTAAATCAAGTTCTTCTCATTATTGAATTCAGAAAACCTTTATTTGCAAGAATTCAGCGACAGATAGCTGGCAGTGAAAGGGTTAAAACATACAATTTTATTTTTGTAAAATCTTCAACTATTGCTTGATTTGAAAAAAAAATGTTGAATGCCAAGTTTATTTGTGTACCTGTGAATATTTTAAGGCATGCTATAGCAATATTGTGAGTCATGTACTGTATTTCTTTTTAATCTGTACAGAGAAGCAAGATTTGAGAGATGATTGCTTTGTATTTCTATGACTCTAAAGTGACTTCTCATTTGTAATGATGGCAATCAAAGCTACCATACGGCATTGCCAATTTTTCCTCCTCTAAAGGTACCAAATCAATGTTATTTAAAATGGTTTTAACCCAATGTCATCAAATTGTGATGACTAGAACAAAACTTCTTTAGATTTCCCCATACATTAGGACAAGAGGCGCGGTGGCCGAGTGGTTAGAACGTTAGACTCTTAATCCAAGGGTCCATGGTTCGAATCCGGGAGCTGACCGTTGTCTTTGGGAAAGACATTTTACACAATTTTTCCTCTCCCCACCCAGGTGCGAATTGGGTACCGGCATATTCTGCTGGGGAAGTAAACCTACGAAAGACTACCATGATCCTGTCTAGGAGATGAAGTAAAATCCTCTGTTTCGCTTCACGCTACTGAAACCGGAATAAGCTCCGGTTTTGTGGGCCTCATGGCCTTGAAGGAACGTTACTATACAGTGGGACAATTGTGCATTTCTTCATGCATCTAATCCCTTTCTTGGCTCACGGGCCAACTGCAAAATTGTTACTCATTAATTCTTGTCTTTTTTATGTTAAGTGTAAAGGGTCCACCAGATCTAAATGCTTCTGATTACAGCTTAAAGTCCCTTACAATTTTGAGTTCTTACAATGATTTATTTCAAATTGTCCACATAATTGTTTGGAAACAACTACAAATGAGTATTAATCAAAGTCACGAGAACCAGTTGTTCTTTGTAGGGAAAAAAATCTATGAAGAAATGTGAAAATGTGAGCCTTCATAGGACTTAATTGACATATAGATTGTATATAAAGTCTATCTTTATAACTTTTATGATAATTTTCAATGCATGACTAAATCTAATTTATTTCACGCTATTTTTCTTTTATTTATACAATTTTGAAATTCACATTTTGCATGTTGTACGATGAAGTATGAGAATATTACATTGGATTGTGCCAATCACAGATTATTTTTGTGGTTTACATGTACATGTATATATGTGTGTAATTTGTCAATGTGGGTAGATGTGTTTGACTGGTACAAATGTAAAGACAATTAAAAAAATCACATTTAAATACAATCTAGCGTTCATTGCGTGCATGTTTTTCATCAGGAAAGCAACAGCTTTCTTACAATTCCTAGTAATGTACATTGGTGGCGCGGTGGCCAAAGGGTTAGAGCGTTGAACTCCTAATCCAAGGGTCCAAGTTTCGAATCCGAATATCATTTTTCCTCTCCCCATCCAGGTGCGAATTGGCTACCGGCACATTCTGCTGGGAAAGAAACCTATGACAGACTACCGACCTGTCTAGGAGATGAAGTAAAAATCATTTGTTCCGCTTCACGCTACAGAAACCGGGATAAGCTCTGGCTATATGAGCCTCATAGGCCTTGAAGGAACTTACTTTTTTTTTTTCCCAAAAAACATTATGAGTAAAATATTATTTTAGATGCACTTCAAACATGGAGAGATGGAAGCAGTGGTTTTCATTAAATTTGTTTTATTTTGACAAAGATTATACATCCCAACATCTTTATCAACAAGAAGGAAGTGGTTTAATATTATTATCCACAGTTCTATCAAGGAAAGCTTGACGCAGATCACCTATATATTGAATTTTTCTGTACCCAGCATATAATATTCTGCAATCTGAAGAGCAATCGGATGACATCCATCAGTCCACAACATATATCAAACTATGTAACATTTTACATGACAACTTTATTCCATCATAAGTAAGTAAAGTAAAGTTCCTCAAGGTCATAAAACCCATAGAGCTGGAGCTTACCCCAGTTTCGGTAGCATGAAGCGGAACAGATGAATTAACTTCATCTCCTAGACAGGACACTAGTCTGTCGTAGGTTTACTTCCCCAGCAGAATCTGCTTGTACCCAATTTGCACCTGGGTGGGGAGAGGAAAATGGTGTAAAGTGTCTTTCCCAAGGACACAACAGGTCACCTCACGGGTTCGAACCCTGGACCCTTGGATAGGATTAGGAGTCCAACACTCTAACCGTTTGGACACCGCGTCATCATAACTCTGAACAAATACATTATTTCATTTGCAAAAGTTTGTACAAAAAACGCAAGTGAGAAGAATCCTCAAACTACAGGCTCACACAAAATTATAAATCCTTTCGATCTTAAAAATTGGAATACTTTTCATACCTTTATGAGAGTGGGCACTGCAAAACCCTTTCCTCAGAAAAAGCTTCCTTTCACATGAGATTTATTTTTTTACATTTTTCTTAAAATTGCAAGTGCAATAAATCGGGGGGTTACATTATTCCATTTTATTCTTATATATATATAAGTATAAGGATTGAAAAATGACAACAAGTATCCAAATTTATTTCAAGTCACAAATGATGGACAATTTGCATGTTGTTGCCTTACAGTCAATGATTCCATAGTTCACATCCTAATGGCTTAGTTATGGCAGCTGTATTCTTATTCATACAAAGTTTTTTTAACATATTTTCTAATCTATCGAAATGACAGCTGACAAAATTTCTTCTTTACAATTCAATTGTAAAGAAAGATTTTACTAGCATGTGTTAGGATTGATGTGACTATATTCCTTTGGGAATGCAAGAATTGAGAATGTTCTAGCCTGCAGGGATCAAACAAATGGAGCTTGTGGAAGCAGGGCCACAGACTACAGACTACAAATCTATTTTATCTTTAATATTAAATAGAAATATTCAAAGTGAAAATCTACATTATCACGTAAATCAAAAATGCTCAACGTTTCACATCTAATATTTAAAAAAAAAAAACACCATTATTGTGTCTCTCATCTACTATTCAACCACTGAGATATAGCATTGGTCACTTTCTCTTGGCTTCCAGCTCCTTTCCCAGTGAGCGAATACACTAGAACACCTGAGTTCTTTGTAGATAATTTCCCTTTTGTCTTAAACCCTCCATCACTCAGACTGGACATGACCGTCTTAAAGTCCTGTGTTGGTTGTTCTTCAGATGGCACACTTAACACTGCATTGAAAGAAACTTTATCCTCCCAAACACAGACAATAGTTCTGTTATAAGCTCCTTGACTTAAGGCTTTTACTACTAGTCTGGAAGATGTATTTTCCAAAGGGCATGTTATGTAGCCCTCCTCTTCCTTGGATTCTGTAATCAGAGATGTCAGCATCTTCTGAAGCACCTTCACCTTATGGGCATTGACTCGTTCAGAGACTTTGTGTTCAAGAGCATTTAGACAGGTGGCTGCTTCATCTTTTGTGACCTTGGGAAGCAAGGACACCTGTAGGCATTTGTTGATGGCCGTTACAAGAGCTGACATCAAATCTGTGATAATGCCAGCAGTCTCTGCAGAAATACCAGAATCAGCGCCCTGTTTTCCTAAGTCTGATTTACTTAGTTTGAACAGGTGTTGCAGAATCTCTTTGGAATGAGCCTGCAACTCTGAAGCATCCGGCAACATCTGCAGAATAACCAAACCCAGCTGGCCAATTTCCTGTTCATCATCTTTCACCAGTGCTCCAAGTAGATCACACAACACAGAGACCACCATGCCATTGTAGTGGCACTGAACAGCATCCTCTCCTGTCACCGCTGTGATTCGTTTCACATTCTGAGACTTCGATCCAAGTCCTGTGATGCAAAAATCATCCAGCTGACAGGTGGCAGTGACATGTGTACCACCACAGAGTTCTGCAGAAATAGTTTCTTTACCGCCTTCAGTGCCAATCTCAATCAGAGATACACTTTCTGGATAGTCTTCATTCTGAAGCATTACTAGATTAGGAATTGCAAGTGCTTCTTCGAAAGACATTTCCTTCCTTAAGACGTTATAATTCTCTGTTATTATATTTCTCACAGTAGCTTCTACGCTCTGGATACAGCTTGTGCCGAAATCGGACAGGGCCAAGAAGTCAAAGGTCAAGCGGTTGGCATTGACATTGGAGCCTTGCTGCTGACTGGCTGGCAAAACTTGAAGCAGTGCTGAATTGAGTAAGTGGGTTGCTGTGTGATTACGCATGCATCCTTCACGTTTACCCCCCTCTACTAGTGGTTTCACCTCTTGGCCAGCAAGCAAACATCCTTGAATGACCTGGCCATAGTGTACAATATATCCACGCCTTCTCTGCACATCCACAACTTTGAAAACGCCAGTGTCTGACGTTAGAGTTCCTTCATCGGCCACCTGACCTCCTGCTTCAGCATAAAAGCAGGTTCTGTCAAGGACAACTTCTCCTGAGCAGTCTTCGGGTAAACTGTGGATTATCTGCCCTTGAGAGCTCATACCTTGAACAAGACAAGGCTGTGTCAGTTCTCCCATTTTCACAAAATCTACAAAAGAGAAATGGAAACAAAATTTTGATTTGTATTACAGTTCAGTTACTGGGCATCCAAATTATAAAATGGCTTTTTTCTTTTGTTTCTGAAATATTCTCTACTTATCTGTGCACCTATACCTGGAGAGCAAAGCAGTGTATGGAAAGCTGCTTGATCCTAGTGTACATTTTTCTTATTATGGGGCCAATGTTTTAACTTTGTTTCTATTTTAAAGATTAAATAACATGAAAAGCCAAGACAAAACTTGGGACAGGCTGTGTAGGAGAAGTTGGACATGCAAGACGGAGACAGCAAGACAAATTAAGAATTGTACAAGAACTGTTGATGAAGTCAAAGAAGGAAGAAGAGAAAGTAAGAGATGGAGAAGGAAAAAGTTTCACAGAAGAAAAAAAAAATGTAAATGATGCTTAAATAAATGCCCATATAAGAAGGGAAAAGAATAACTCACCATCACGGCCAAAATACTGTAAAATGCTCAATGGACATTGTTCTAGTTCATACAGAATGGTAAAGCATCTGTCTGCTTGATTTAGTTTCGAGCTTTGTTTTAAAGTTAAATTTCAGTTTCTTAAATCTATTATCTATTAATGATGTATGTATAATAATTATAACAATAAATAGTCAACACAGTGAACACTAATTGACAGCACATTTCTCACCATAGTTCTCCAGGCATTGATATTTGAAGCTGTCAACGGTTAGAGGAATAACACCATTCAGGAGGTGATCCACTAGAGTATCTGCAGGGTCTGAAGGTCGCATCAAGGGAGCAGAAGATGTAACAACTTCTGTCTGGGAAAACTCCATATAATTCTCAATATCAAGGGTAACTCCATGCTCACGTGCTAACTCAGAAATCCTTTCCACCATCATTGATTGTCCGAATCTTCCCTTTTCAAGATCTCTGATTACCTGGCCACTAAGAGCAGCACCAGACGGAATGCGAGATAAGACTTTGGTAAAACTGCGACGCGTTTCCTCCTGATGCCTGTCATAATGATCCACAGCTGCTGTCAGCACATCAGCAACACGCCTTTCCATGCGATGAAGTTCAGGAAAAGAATCTCCTAAGGAATCCACTACTAGTTTGCTCAGGTCTGGCAAAAGAAGGCATGGGTCAGACCGGAATTTCTCTCGACACAAGCGTATTGAGCGATGAAGAATACCCCTCAGTTTGTGACCTAGGTTATCATTACTGGGCAGCAAACCATCACTGATGGCCACAGTCAACATTCTGGAATGGTCAGCAAGAGTGCGGTAAGCAGTGTCCAGATCATTCAGACTACCAGAATAGACTGGTAGATGGCATGTCTTATGGATTAATTCAAATAAAGGCCAGAAGAGATCAGTGTTGTAATTGTCTGAAGTTCCTCTCATAACTGCCGTCATTCGTTCCAACCCCATGCCAGTGTCCACATGTTGTGAAGGAAGTGGATGCAAGGACTGGTCAGCCTGCCTGTCAAATTGCATGAACACCAAGTTCCAGATCTCTACCACTTGAGGTGAATCAGAGTTTACTTCCGCGCTACTTGCACCCACTCCTGAGTTGTCAAAATGAATCTCTGTGCAAGGTCCGCAAGGCCCTGTCATCCCCATGTCCCAGAAGTTATCCTTGGAGCCAAAAGGTAAAATACGATCCCTGGGAATATTCAAGGATGCCCAAATTTCTCGACATTCCTCATCCGTCGGCAACCCCATTTTCTCATCACCGGCAAAGTATGTAAAGAATAATTTTTCTAATGGAATCTTGAACTCTTTTGTCAAGAGCTGAAATACCATAGTGCAAGCTTCTGCTTTGAAATAATCTCCAAAGGACCAGTTCCCCAACATTTCAAAGAAGGTGTGGTGTGTAAGATCATGGCCTACATCATCCAGGTCATTATGTTTTCCTCCTACTCGAATACATTTCTGGCTATTCACTGCCCTCTTTAAACCTTTCAGTTTGCTTCCAGGCTCTATTTGTCCTAAGAAGATTGGTTTGAACTGGTTCATTCCAGCATTAGTGAAGTAGGTTCCTTCTCCTTTTTGGGGAATCACTGATGACGATGGAATAAACCTGTGGCCTTGGTCTGAAAAACAAAATGATTCAAATATATCATAAGAAAGAACACAAATGACAATGGACTGATGACATGTTTTTGTTTTGTTTTATTTAAGACAAGTATCAGTTTTTACAAACATTTGCCAGCGATAATAACTTTATAGACTACCTTACATAATATGTTAAGTTTGGTCTTGGTCTATACCCTACCCTATGTCTGCCACTCCACCACCATTTATTGGTGGCCTAAAATCACTGAAAGTTACTTTATTTGACGACAAATATGAAATGCACAACGGGAACTTTACGTTCTTTTACCTTTAAAATGGTCAATGAACGTGTTCCTGACGTCCTTGGAAGTCCATCGTTCACGACTGTTGTTGCTACCGACATCACTGGAGAATCGAGTGCCGACATTGACACAACCACGGGAGCGACGATTTATTGTAAATATATCTGAAAGATATAGTTTCATCAAAGGCTCACTTCTCCTAAACATGGTGGTTCAGACATTTGTGACGATGCAATTCCTATATATGTTTGGTTAGACTAAAAAAAAGAAATCCACTTTCACTTTAACCACTGAAGGCCAAGACTCATGCTGACATTTTTCCGGGAAGAAATTTTAATTTTTTTTCGTTTCATCAACTTCCAGTTCTTCGTTTTTGCAATACTTTCACCAGAATCATTCAGAATGGCGACGAAAGTATTTTGGACTTTCTATGGACCCCGGTTACTAAGGATTTTCAAACACAAGACTTTCTCGGTAAGGAAACGTCTATGCTTGGTTGCTGTGATCAAAGAATATAAGCTCAAGCATGTATATCCTTTAATTTGTAACATGCGCTAGACAAGGCACATCATCTTAATTATAAAGCCGGGAGGCCTAGCCTACCCTACATTACACTTGGTCTTAGCCTACACAGGAATACTTTTTACACTTTTCTCCTTACACAAGGCTACGACTACGAAAGTCTGGGTCAAGGGACCACTTCACAATTCACTGCAATCACAGTGTCAATGTGTAATTATTGGAGAGTATGCACCAGTATGAAAGAAAAATTAATCAAACTGGGCTGATGAAAGCTAAATTGCTCTGATGTCTGATGACAAAGCAGGTATTGTCATCACATTTTTAGCACCACATAGAATAGAATCTAGATCTACTGTATCTAATTTCACAGTCACAGCATTGCTATTAGATCTAGAGGCTGTAATTATCTAGATCTAGATCTATCTGTAATAAAAGGGTAATGAATTTTATAGTAGTATTATTTAGGCCTAGATCTAGATTTATATCTAATTTATTATTATTAGTTCCAGAATCCAGCTCTGGTAAAGTATCATGAGTGGTGAATCGTAAGTTGTGAGGTGGAATGTGATCATCTAGATCTAGTTGTCAGCTGTACTGTTGAAACATATTGTTGTTATAATGCCCATGGCATGCAACTAAAACCGTCTTTATTGATCAATCAATACTTGCCTAAAAATAAATCTTGTGGGAAAACAAAGTGTTGAAATTTCATGGGCTATTATTTAGATTATAGCCTATATTATGACCCAAGGTTAACACTTGAAATGCATAAAATGTGGTTATAAGACCCACCATGCAAGAACTATGAGTAATGCAAAGTGCATAGACCTACGTTCGCTTGCTTACAAACTTCCAAAGAAAGATGTCAACATTATGTTGGGCGACGTGAATGCCAAGGTTGGATGGAGCAACAACAGCTATGATCAGATGATGGGAACACATGGGCTAGGAGAGGCAAACGACAACGGAGAGAGGTTTGAGAACTTGTGCGGCAACAACAGCATGGTGATAGGTGGAACAATATTCCCACATGCAGATACACAAAGCCACATGGGTATCACCGGACATTGGAAGAACAGATAACCAGATAGACCATTTCTGTATATCTTGCAAGTTTCACCGCTCACTTGGAGATGTCTGAGTGATGAGGGGAGCAGATGCAGCTTCAAACCACCACTTGCTCCTGGCAGTTGTCAAGCTAAAGTTGAGGAAGTTTGAACCAGTGTATGACTGCAAGAGGCTGAAGTTTCAAGTGAACCTTTTACAAGACAAACAGAAGAAATAGGAATTCAGATTGTCGTTAAGCAACAGATACCAATTACTAGAAGATCTAGAGGAGATAGAAATACAGAAGAGCATTGGAGGGAAGTTAAAGAAACATTTATAACTACGTGTAAAGAAGATCTCGGACCAAAATCACACAAGAACAAAACTGTATTACACAGGAGTCATAAGACATAGTGAAAGGAAGAAAGAAACTGAAGGCTTTAGTCAATAAAATCAGGACAAGAGCAGATAAGTTAGTGATACAAAAAGTGTATGGAGAAATTAACAGAAAGGCGAAGAATGCCATTCAAAAGGACAAGAACATCTACTTGGAAGAATTAGCAGAAAAAGCAGAGAAAGCAGTGCCAGACGGACACATGAGAATAGTACACCAAATCACCAAAACTCTCTTAGAGAAACGGAGCAAATCAGCAAAACCAGGTGAGGGGCAATGATGATGATGAATGATAAACAACCAATGATTGCAGACACAATGTATCAAACAGATTTTTGCCCTATACTGGTACTCAGAAAATATCTCATACAAATTCTTCACAATGCATCGGGAGACACGATGACCGTGTTCTTAGCCGGGGTGGACTCTTAGAAGGATTTCAAAGAAAACTGATGTTTGCAATTCAAGAATGCAACTCAAGACTGTGAGTGGGGGGTGGGGGGCACTAACTGGTTTAAGACGCAGGTAGGGGATGGAGCTGGATGGGCATGCTTCGAACGATGAGAGCACAAATAAGCCTCGGGGAAAAAACGGGAGTAGGGGGAGGCAAGGGGACAGAGAGAACGGCGCTTTGCTTTCCACCACTGCTACGGCCTAGCCCTAGAACAAAAGAAGGGCAACTAACAGCGTTTCTGGCGGTTTAGGTGGTGGCTGCTTAAAAAAAATCATATCGAGAAAGAAGACTGTGTTCTTAGACGGATTTTTGGTCAAAAACGGGCTCTTATGCCGATAAATTGAATTATATAGAAAAAATTCCGTTTCACGAGAATGGCGGGCTCTTAGGTGGAGAGCACTGTATTAATTTCCATAGAAAAGCAAATACTGAAGAAAAAAGAAAAATTCTTGAAACACACAGCTTATAAAATCTGCATCAACATAACCTTACTGACCTGTGAAATTTCGGCATAAGCCAACCCCATGATCCCTTGCCATGGGCAGGTGGGAAGGAAAAAGTCTCTGGACTCAGTGATACACGCAATGTTGGTCCTGGCCAAAACATTCTGGTTTGAAGAGACCCTTACCACATCCGTCCCTAGCACACCTTTCCACTCTCCCTCAGTGTAAGGTACGTAGATTTGAGAACCGTCCTCTGTATAGCTAGTAGAACTAGTAAAAAAAAAACACATTCAATTCATAAAAACAGTAAAACAAACATCAGCAAATGTAATAAATTGTATTCCTTCTGGCAAGATGGATCAGTGAACCGAACAGCTTTCGCGTTCATATCCTTATGAAATACCTATTTTATATACCATGTATTATGAAAAGCAAAAATATTCTTCACAAGGCAAGTTTGTAACCAGAGAAGAATGTGTGTGCCATGTATCTTGTCATAAAGCAAACTCACAAACAACCTATACAAGTATTTATTTCCCTTTCATCAATAGCTAGCTGTCAAGAGAAATGTGTGTGTGTGTGTAAATAGCCAAATCACAGCCTCAAATAATACTGTTTGAAAAATAGGGATAACAATGCATGTTTATGCGACATTGATTCTTTTTAATTTGTGATAATTTTCATATTGAAACTGCAGAATATAAGGAATCATAATGTATCTGAACAACAACAAAAACAAGAGATGAGAAGCAAAAAATGTATACAGTTACAAGTAAGCAAGTACACACACCAGAAAAAAAAAAAATTCTCCTTCAAACACTAAGCTCATATTTGTTAAACATACTTATGTGGTTTAAGTTAGTAAATAAAAGTGAGACCTTTTGTGCATTTTACTGATCTTTCATGACACACCAAATACAATAATATTATGTCTTTAAAGGCAGACAGAGAAAAAAAAACCTACTTAGCCCTTTTGAAGAAAGTTGACAGGTTTAGATCAGGTTCACAGGCAACGGCAAAGTTGGCACTTCCAGTGTCAATAAGGACCTGGATCTGCAGGGAAGAAATTCATACAACATGAGAACACTACCTTTTATCATCTCAGACACAGCTACAGAAAAGCTGCAACTTTCATTATAATTGCAATGGGCTCAGAGCCAAGAGCCCAAAATGGTGCCTAACAGTCATCACTATCACAATTATCATACAAATGAGTGGATTATAAGAGCGCAATTCTAATCACACATCATAATCTGTTGACCACAAGGAAAAAGCTGATAAAAAGAAAAGGATAACATCTTAAAGCTGAAGAACTTTCTGTAATAAACTTTGTGTAAAGCAAACAAAATTCATTAAAATTTCTTCCAATAATGTACTTTAGGAGCACATAACACCGATACTTTGGAGCATCAGCTTTCTACTTTGGAAGTATGTCTTTCCATCTGACTCCAAGTCTCATTTCTGTTTCAACACCTCTCGTCCACAGTTCAAGTGGGCGGACTCACCTCCCAGCTCCCAATGGTCTCTGTCTGAGTGCTGTGTGGAGAAGTGAAGTAGGTCCATTCTGTTAATATGCACAATCTCTTTCTGTTTTTATTTTTTGACAATTAATTAATGATTACAGTTCTATAGATGCTCTTTATGTTATAGATTTGTTCGTTTTTTATTTGGCCTCAAGATTCTTGGAATCTGTTTCACCTACCTATATGTTGGGAGACATTAGGCTTGTCTTTGCTTGCTGTTCGTGGCCTTCCTGTACTTTGCATCATAAATAAATGTACAACCAAGACATCTGACACATTCGTAAAATTCTGTTTTGTTTTAGTTACATTTTTGTAACTGACATACATTTCCTAAGGGCTCCAAAAGCATTCCTTACCGAAGTAATTCTTTTCTTTATTCCTGTTTCAGAGATCCCGTTTTCAGAAATCTTGGTTCTTTCACATCTCGACAGTCCTACTGATTCATCAGAGCTGAACTTTCTTTTCAGTTCCCGCAATAACATTCTTTTTATCTCTGATCCAGCTATCCATGAGAAAGATCCTCTGAGTGGTATGATAAAAAAAAATGTGGGAACCCAGGAAAAGAATGAAGGCCACTGTGGAGGTCATCACAATCTAAGTCTTCATGGTAAAGACTACAAGACATAATAATATTGTGATTTCCAACATTCTGTCTTGGACAAACTTTGGTAGTTCCTTCCAGGTGTGTCCAAACTTCTATAGAGGTCCTTGTTCGTGCAATACTTTGATGTCTCTTATGGCCTGCCTCAGCCTCTAGTTCCTTCTAGGTTCCATAGCATGACTGTTTTGTAATGCTCTTAACTGGTTTTCTGAGAGTGTGCCCAATCCAGCCCCCTCTGGATTATGGTATTTCTTCTTCTATTGATCTTTCTCCTGTTTTTCACCCATAGTTCTCCATTTCTGACTTTCTTTACAAATCTGATTTTTACAATTTTTCAAAGACATCTGTTGAGAAATGTTTGCATCTTCTTCATCCTTCCATGTTTCACATCCGTATAAAAATAAAAGCACTGACTTCACGTTTGAGTTCAAAAGTCTCTGTGATATCTTGTTTGCTTTCAATATCTTCTGAAGCTGAGTAAATACTGTACTCACTTTACCTGAACATACTTTGATGCCTGCTTCTGGATCTCAGTACCAATCCCCAATGAGGAGGACCATGTACTTGTTTCCCGAACCAGTAACGCTCACCATTTAAAAGCCTCTTACAGCATGCTAGCATCATGTCAGCACTATTCTTCTCAATACTGGGGACTGCAAGGCTCATTGAGGAGGTAAATGAAATAAAATCAGTTACACCCATTGGTGACAGAAAAGGCTAAGTGAAATTTAAACCTTAGTGATCATGACTAGTCCTTATTTCATCTCTCATCATTCGAAGCTAAGAATGAAAAGCTATGATTTATTTTTTTCCCTATTAAGTTGGGTTTTTTATTTTCCATTCCACTGCCATCCTTAAATTGTCTCTATATTAAGTGACATCTCTCGCAAGCCTATTTATAACCTATCACTAAAAAACAGATTACAACAAAAATAAATGAAACAATATACAACTTAAGTAATATACCTGTTGTGGTGGAGTACCAATTTCTACATCAATGTAATAGCCATCCTCAGATACGCCATTTAAGTTTCTCTTCATAGACTTCATTTCACTTGACGACGTATCTCTTTTGAAAAAGTGCACATGTTCTTTCACAGAAGCTCTCATGTGGTGAACACTATGAGATTTTCTCAAAGGAAACTGATACATTGTTGCTGTGCAATAAGGCACAGAGATTCCTGACATGAATATCACTAACACAACGAAGAGAGTTGAAAGACTGGTCAATGAATCACAGGTACTATATCTTCGAGGAAGGCTTGATTGAGGCTTCTGTTGCATACACAGAATCATGGCAAAGAACTTCACAAAGTCACAATAAAATCCAGTAGTCGTTCTATCAGCAGCTGCTGCCTTCTGAGCAGGACATGAATCACAGTAGTGCACACAATGCTGCTTCTCATACTTCCCACCAATCAAGCCCACAGACAGTGCCTTGACATTCATTGTTTTGCAGTGGTCATGATCACTTTACGTTGTCATCTGTGCAATCAAAAATCATAACAGCACCCCACTGTAGACTCTACTGACCAGATTTAATTTCATTTTGAATTCTTGCATCCTTGTCTCCTGCTATCAACTTTTTACTGCTCAAGTTCGGGTCAAGACAATCTGAAATAGAATCAGTATCTTGTGTGATTCAATAATGAAGTAATCTAAATTACCCACTGCTTTAGATTGTTTACTGCATTGTAGAAAAGGTGTAAACCCCCTTGATTCTAGTTTGAATATAACATTAAGAAAACTCCCTTCAATTCTAAAAAAGCAGAATGTTCCCATATATGTAACATTCCTGGAAAATGTCAATGTGTGGAGAGAGAAGGTTAGATCTAGGCCCCCTGTGACAAGTAGGGCCTATCATAATTCATGAACAATTAAAAACAAAAGTAGAAAATAGATGTAAAACAGACTGATAGATCTCTAGATCTAGATCTAGATCTAGATCTAGATCTATTCATCATGTAATCTTGATGGCTTTTCAAAATCTTCTTTCGGATAGTCATTCTAAAGATTGATCAGAATAAAAAAATGAAACTTGTGGTCAAAAAAGGTTCTTGGAAAAACTCTCTTTTAGTAGATCTAGAATCTATATCTAGATGTTATGGAATACAAAGAGCTATTCATTTGACTCTGTCAATTCATTGTAAATAATGCCTCTTTCAGTTGTGTTGCAGCTCTTTCAGGGAAGACTGGGAATCATAGCAGGAGAAAGTGACTTGGAATTCTCAACATTCGCTTGCTTCCAAGGAAACTGTCATTTATTTGGTTCCCTTAAAAGTAAAAGCCTTGAAATTCTTAAAATTCTGTAAAACTTGAGCAAGTATAGATCTAGATCTAAATGCTAAATAGATCTAGATCTAGATATCTATATTATACTAGAATCTCTATATATTCTAGATCTAGATCTAAGTGCTAAATCTATAAATATCTAGATCTATAGGCCTACAGGTAAAAGGAAGGAAAACCTTCTTGATTACAGAATCTAGATCTCTTAAAAAAAAAAGAAGGCCTAGATTCTAGATCTACCTGAATCAACTTTAAGGCTAGATAGAGATATAGATCTAGATCTAGAAATCTAAATATTTGACTTTAGGACA
The DNA here is from genome assembly GCA_039654405.1 of Bullina lineata. Classification (NCBI taxonomy): domain Eukaryota; kingdom Metazoa; phylum Mollusca; class Gastropoda; family Bullinidae; genus Bullina; species Bullina lineata. The sequence continues at coordinate 804 of JBDFRD010005560.1, read as the reverse complement.
GCCTCTTCTAGATTAGCTCAAGTAAAGTGCTTCCAGAAACAACAGTTGGTGACCCATGCATCTGTCTGTATTCACGGATTATTAGATTTCTAGATCTAGCCTAGATCTAGAATCTAGATCTAGATTCTAGATATTAATTTAATCATTTCTCTTTCATTATATCAACTCACTTTACCTTTAAAGCTAAATCTAGACATCTCGACTCTAGACCTGGAGAATCAGGTTTCATTATTGTGAATGAGGAAGTTTGAGAAGTTTTCCCCCTGCCCAGGCTACCCTCTGACACAATGTTCTTTTGTTTGGTAAAAACGGTAGGCGACTCCTGAATCTATTTTAGTTCTCTAGTCAAATTGATTTTCTCCCTTGAAATGGGACGTGGCCTGAATTAAAAAGTGTTTTCATTAGATCAGGGATGGGCAAACTTTTCGGATTGGGGGCTCTCCAGACAATTTCAACCGAAAGTTAAAGTAAAGGGCCGCAACTTTTGAAATACCGTTACTTCACCGTTACTTTCTTTTAAAAGTACATAATTAATGTGAATAGTCGATACAATCTAAGACAACTTTTAACAACATGAAATGCATTTTTACCAACAGTAAGATAAGCCTCAAGACAAAGGTCCATGTTATGAGAGCCTAAGTATGGTCCATTCTTCTATACGGATGTGAATGCTGGACCCTAATCAAGGACACAGAACAGCGACTAGAAGCAGTGGAGATGAGGTTCGTCCGGAGAATCATGAAAGTCTCATGGACAAAAAGAAAAACAAATGCAGAAGTAATGGACATGGCTGGATACAAGAGA
>JBDFRD010005449.1:0-16232 GCA_039654405.1 Bullina lineata | reverse complement strand
CCCCCCCCCCCCCCCCCCCCCCCATTAAAACAGAACCCCCGAGAAAATTAAAAAACTGAAACTCAAGGACTACTGTGGTGCACAATGGGCTATAAAACAGATGCTTGTCAGTGATTACTTGGGCAGAACAAATTGCTCATATTTTCAGGTGGAATTATAAAATAATATTTGTCCTTTGCAAATTTATTTTTTTTGTTATTAGAACCTGTGTATATTCTTTCTCCAAAATCAGCTTGAATATTTTCTGAGGTTGGGAAGGATATGAGAATGACTGCATAAACGCATTTATTTTTTTAAATTTGATGTAAAAATTAATAAAATACTTTTACTTTCAGCTGACTTTTTTTATTCACCATATTCATGTGGTTGTTTGCATGGTTTCTTTAAAAAAACCTACAAGATATGCCATGTATAGTACATTGTACTTCATTTCATCTCCATTACTACACATATTCATGCATTAATATTATATGGACACTCAGGAATGTAAAAGTATCACCCCATGACACATCCACTTTTTTCCAAGGAAGATTTTTACTTCACACATCCCTATCTGCCACTCATGGATGTAATTAATCATTGACTTCCAAAGAGGATTTTTATTTACGTTATTGCAGTAAATAAAATATATACTGAAAAAAGTATGTAGATATACTGAACAAAATGAATGATGGAAGAAAAGAAGTTTCACACATTTATTTTATTGCTGAAGAGATATCAGGCTCAATTTTATATCGTGCATGTGTATAACATGTATCATGAATGGAGGACAGGGTTTACTGGATGGTCATAGCCATGCACTGATGCAGTGGAGTCTGCTTTGTTTGAAATTTACAAGACCAGAGATACTTCCTCATTTTCAGTGATGTTCAAATTAGTCATACACAATGCATGCTTGTTTAAACAATCGTTAAAAAGCTTAATCAACATACACTGCCTTTCCTCGACACATTCGTGTCTTATGTGGCTGGTAATAAATGGTAGAGAAAAAATTTGTAGCCAATTATTTATCATCTTCTAGAGCTATGGAGTATTCACATCTGTTTGTGAGATGGTTTTTAATCAACATCTTGCAGAATAGTTACTGTATATTATTAGATCTCTGTGCTTTAGGCCTAACAATCAAAAACATAAAGGAATAAAACGAATAGTAATTTCAGCAATTTGGTGGACTCTGCTAAAGTTGAAAATATTTTGAGTGATGAGATTTAGCTCTGGACATTTAGAAGGAGCAAAAGATGTGTACAAATCCTCACATCACCACCACAATCCATCAACTCTAATTACAGAATAAAGGCTCTCACCTGGCTCATGTGCACCCAACTCAGCTTCATTACAATTACACCTAATTAAAGTTCCTTCAAGGCCTATGAGGCCCATAGAGCCAGAGCTTATCCTGGTTTCGGTAGCGTGAGGCGGAACAGATGATTCTCTCCCAGACAGGATGCTAGTCTGTCGTGGGCTTACTTCCCCAGCAGAATATGCCGGTACCCGATTCGCACCTGGGTAGGGAGAGGAAAAATGGTGTTAAGTGTTTCAGACGGTCACCTCCAAGATTCGAACCCTGAACCCTTGGATTAGGAGTCCAACGCGCCACCATTACACCTAAACTACGACAAAATTAATGTGAGAGGGGCAGGTATTGTTACTGCATGGCGAAAAGAGGTTTGGCATGATAGAAATGCAGTTTCAGGTGAATAAAGGTGGGAAAGGGTGGACGTTTGGCCACATGGCTCTGACAAAGACCAGCAGCACATGATATAGTGAAAACAGATTAAACAATTCACTTTCACTTATCCAGCTCTTCCTTGTTCAAATAATCCCAGATTTTTTTTCATTTTACAGTAATACTGGTCCTTAAAACAGCGTTCAACCAAAAGTTCAAAGTAAGTAAGTTTAGTTTAGGCAGACTCCACTGCACTTCTACTGAAAGAATATGAGTGCTGACCATTTGTTTTCAAAAATAAAAATAAACAATGAGTTGAATCAATTTCTATAATACTACAGTATAGACGAGGAAAAAAAAAAGGAAAAGTAGTTTTAATACAGGAATAATGACAGACATACTGAAAAAAATAACAACTTTCAATCTCTCCTAACAATGTCACTGTTTATGTTTTATAAACACTATCACATACAAGGCATACAAATAAAGGATTAAAATCCCCTTTACAAAAAAAAATGTTCCCATCTTTTTTAGTGGCAAAGGACTTAAAACGAGTTACAAAAAATTGTGAAACAAATTATCAGCAAATTTTTGTGGCATCATGCACAACAAAAATGTAAATCACAATATGACATCACATGGCATGTCCTGACTGGGGTGGGGTAACAGATCATTGTCGGAGCTGGTTAAAAATAAAAAAAAATAATTAAAGGCTGAATCTCACATAGATACATTTGCAACCCTTGTGACCATAGCTTGCATTCAGAAATCACCTAAAACTGACTAAAAAGTTAATCACCCGTTTTGAAAATAAAAGGATCAATTTTAAAGCTGATTTGGAGATTTCACTAAAAAATGTACACATTGAAATCACTGCTAGGTGTTCAATAAAAAGTAACACATACAACTGACAATTAATATCAAATAAAACACATTTATTTGGTCCTCAATTGTTTGTATCAGTCATTCACTAGGTACACACTACCTGTGTGATTTTCTCCACTGACTTCCATTTTTTCCGCAAAAATTCTCAGTAAATTGATATTTTTCAGCCAGTCAAAGTAAGTTATGTCACAGAAGAAAAAAAAATTAAGTTTGAGTGATGCTTTTTAAATAAGGCTGGGAGATTTTGTTCTCTTGAAGTTATCCTGAAGTTTCAGACAATCTCATTATTGGTCACTTGTGCAGTGGCCTGTATTGTCAGTAAAATGTGCTTTTTCTCTTTATTTAAAAGAATACATTAAAGTTCTTTCAAGGTCTATGAGGCCCATACAGCTGGAGCTTATCTCAGTTTCAGTATTAAAAGTGGAACAGATGATTTTAATTTATCTCCTAGACAGGACCTGATCTGGTTAGGTTTACTTCCCCGGCAGAATATACTGGTACGGTACCCAATTAGCACTCGTGGGGAAAAAAATGGTACAATGTACAAAGTGTCTTTCCCAGGGACATAACGGTCACCTGGAGTCAAACCTTGGATCCTTGGTCATAAAGCACTAACCCTTCAGCCACTGAACCACCTTCTTATCAAGAGAACCGCATGAATTGATTATCCAAAACATGAAGATGTTCCATAAAACAATACAGAGCATAGCTAACTTTTTATTCCCATTCTCAACCACTTTTTTCAGGAAAAGCAATAATTTACATTTAATCCTTGTGCATGGTTTCACCGCAAGCATTAAAATGTGTAACACACACACACATTCTTACTTACAAGCATTTCTTCAGATTTCAATCTGCAACAGTTATAACAAACTGATTGGTGATTTCGGGCTCTCCAAAAATTCTCCTTACATCCTTTTCAGAATTCTAATCCTTGTGTTCAAAATCCTGAGTCTTTATTACATGTACATGTACATATATATATGACAATTTCTCATCCATAGTTGACTTTACTCTTTATGCCATGTGATAAAAAAAGCAAATTAATGCAGTTCCTTCACATCCACATGTAATAGTAGTAATACACAGGATTATCATTCTTTGGATAAAAGTCTATCTAATTCTTTACCTTTCCCCTCCCCATTAGAAAAATCATACTGATCGTCAAATAAAAGAATTGTGTGGTATAATGTTACCAATATTATTGTCGTCGAACTTTGGTTTGTTTTTGTGTATTTTTACAGGATAGCTTCATTTGGTTGTGTATGCTACTTTGCTTTTTTTAATTGCGCATCTTAGCTTTATTGACCTGTGTGATATCAAAGTGGACAGAAATCAAGGACAGTGTTTTTTGAACACAGAATAATACATTGTGAGTATGGCTTCCTTGGCTCTGTCAACACAACTGCCATCTTCTTGGGACTATAATTCCAACAGTTTGTGATTTCACCTGGTACTGGAATGACTCCTCTCTCGCTTCTCATCTTTCTCCTCAGAGCTCTCCTCTTCTTCACTGGAGTGACTATCATATCTGCTCTTTTCCCTTGATCTTGACCTCGACCTTGACCTACTGTCACTCCCAGAATCACTGTCTCTATGGCGACGCCTCCTGTCACGTCGGTCGCGTCTTTTTCTATGTCTGTCGCTACTTTCAACATCGTCGTACTCAGAAGGAGGCAGTTGGACTTGCAGAGGTTGGGCATAACGGCCGTACATGTCTTTGATTTGATTGTTCATGCCCATGAAGTGATTGTATTTACGCAGGTAGCTTTTGTTGAACACATTCAGACCACCCCTGAAACCAGGTGGTGGTGGCGGCATCCTGCCTCCTCTCATCATTCTTGGAGCTCCTCTCATACGCATGCCCCTAGGTGCTCCACGACCGCGGAGAGGAAATGGTGGACGGAAGCGCATGGCAAAGGGCGGTGGCAGCATCATGGGATGAGGTGGGGGCCCAGGGGGAAGGGGCATCATGATGCCTCCTGGGCCAGGAACCATCGGAGGCATATGACCGCCGCGAAAGTGCAGAGGAGGTCGTCGTCGATCTCTGCTGTCACAATGGTGACGGTCCCTGCTTCTCTCCCTGCTGTCACTCCGACTTCGGTCTCTACTCCTACTCCTTTCTCTGCTGTCCCCACTTCTCTCTCTGCTGTCCATACTCCTACTTCTCTCCCTGCCTCTGTCTTCCCTACTCTCCCTGCTCCTACTTCTGCTTCTCTCATCACTCCTTCTTATGTTCCTGCCATCTCTGCTCCTGCTCCTCTCTTCCTGACTCCTCCCTCTACTTCCACTCCTGTCCTCTCTATTCCTGTTCCTCTCCTTGTTTCTCTCTGCACTTTCATTTCTGTTCCTTTCTTCCCTGAACTTTGCTCTGCTTCTGTCCCAATTGGCTGGCACATTCCTGTTTCCTCTGCCTCTATCAGCATTTCTGCCTGCCCACCTCGTCATTTGCCTGCCACCCCGTGGAAGATCATGTGGTGGACTCTCTAAATGATCATCAGTGTCTCTCCAAGCTCGCATACGATTGGCTTTCAGCACACGCTCCATTACACTTGAGCCTGGCCTGAAGACATGAAAGAAAAAAAATTAATGAGAAAATGCATCACAAAAACAGAAGATGATTTAAGATAAGTTACTGCCAAATACCAAAATTTATTTTTTTCAAAATCCTATGACCATCTCTACAATGTTCTCAGTTAGACAACCGGTTCAAGCACGACTTTGTATCTATCTTGAAAATAGACTCTTCCCTGTCAACCAGTTAATATAAGAAATTAATGTGTATACAATTAAAAACACTGGTTTTTTTCTTTTCTCATAATAAAAATGCAGTAGCTAGTGGTTTCAATCGAACACGGACAAAATTAAAATAGTCCTGAAACGAAAAAATAGGCATCTCCACTTTTTTCCCTTCTTCTTATGACAAACTAACGTTGAAACAAAAACGCACTCTATTGAAAAGAAAATTCCTGATTCTTGTGTCCAATAAGTTAAGTCAAGTACAATAGGCCTGTCACAAGATCCTGCACACAAACACCCTTTCCCTCCTGAATAGCACTTCTTTCTATGTATGGCTGATCTATAACAAACAAATTTTTGTTAAAAACCTACAGAAGCACTGCTTACCATATCTAATTACAAGGAGCAGGGGAGAAGAGGACTAGAAGTCTAGAGAAGTTCAAAGAAGATAAGAAGCACCACGATTAGTGACATCTTTGCAATGTGACCACCCCTGTCCCCTTGTCTTCATATGCTTTTTTAAGCCCAAAGCTAACTAGACTGTTCTTGGAGCTCAAAACCTATGCAACAGCAGCATCAGTACATTATGGAGAGAGAGAGAGGGAGGAAAAAAAATCTATTAACTCTTTTGTTGATTAATTCAAGGGGCCTAAATATCTGTTGCGGTTGATTCACAGAAGTGTCAGTTATTCAGTTTTCGATCCATATAAGAATATTGTGTCATACGTCAAACTGTTGGAAACTGGAGAAAGAATACAGATATATATATATATATGATTTAGAAAGTATATGAAGTAAAAGAAAAAAAGAGACTGCCAGGAAGATGTGTAAATGTGTTTTGAACAACTATTTTTTACACCGAAGAGGAAGACAAGGTGTTTTAGGCCACCTTTGGCTGAAACAAAAGTCTCACTATTTCTAGAATAAATCTGTGGTCCCACAAATTCAACAAACTATTTGGCAATTATGAAATGAAGCAGACAAAGTCATGTCAGCTTATTCACTAATGAAACATTAGCAATCACATCAGTCACTTAGCCAGCAAGTTGACGCCGCTATGTAAAGTTCCATTAAAGCCTATGAGGCCCATAGAGCCGGATCTTATCCCAGTTTCGGTGGTGTGAAGTGGAACAGATATTTTTACTTCATCTCCTAGACAGGACGCTAGTCTGTCGTAGGTTTATTCCCCAGCAGAATATGCCGGTACCCAATTTGCACCTGGATGGAGAGAGGAAAAATGGTGTAAAGTGTCTTTCCCAAGGACACACCACAGATTCACACCCGGATTCAAACCCTGGACCCTTGGATTAGGAGTCCAATGTTCTAACCCTTCGGCCACCGTGCCACACAAGGTGCCCCTATGTACAGAGGCTATTTGTCTGTAAATATATCTAGCGAAAATAAGCTTGGAGGTTAAAAATAGGTTGAGTTCAAATTGATTATTTCTTTTCTTTACCCTTAGTTCTAGAAAAAATTGAGTTAAAGAGAAAAATGTTCAGTTAAAGCAGGGTTTAGGTCAAAAATATAAATGTTCTTATATGGCGCTCTTCTAGGTTCCAATCAATGGTGCAGATTTTGATATTTCAGTGAACTTTCAGCACTGCATAAATAAGGCAACTGTCAAAGGTCAACAACCATATAGAGTAACCGTATTAATTTAGTACTGAAGAAAAGTGTGTGTGTGTGTGTTTTTGCATAAGTGAAGTTCCTTCAAGGCCAATGAGACCCAGAGCCTCTGTAGCGTGAAGTGGAACAGATAATTTTTATATTAGGCTATTTTTATTTTTCGGCTTACTTCCCCAGCAGAATGTGCTGGTACCCAATTCACACCTGGGTGGGGAGAGGAAAAATGATGTAAATTGTCTTTTCCAAGAACACAACACGGTCACCTCCCGGATTCGAACCCTGGACCCTCGGATTAGGAGTCAACGCTCTAATCATTCAGCTACTGCGCCACCCTGTGTGTTTGCATGTGTGCATGTGCATATGTGTGTGACTACTCACCGGACAGCACTGGAGTCCATAGTATTTCCACTGTCAGTTATATTATTACTGTCACTATCTTCATCTGAAGAATGATCCTTTGAGGAAGAATGTGGTTGGTCTGATTTCAACAAAGTTTTTGGGGCCCTCTTTTTTTGAGAAGATATGACCTTTTTGCCCTGCACAGACAACAAAGGCCTTCTGCTTGTGTCTGACACTGCCTTTCCTTCTGGAGCAGGTTTGCTAGATGTTAATCTCTTTGAACCAGAAGAAGGAGGGATCATTATTCTTCTGTCTCCAGTAACAGCAGTCTGTGATTTTCTTGTACCGGTACTCGGATTTCTACTAGTTGAAGATTTATCGTTCTCTTTCCTCTTTTTCTTGACCTCTTTCGCATTGCTGCTGTCATCACTCTCACTGGTGCTCTCCTCTTCCTCTGCCTCTTTTTTCCTCTTCTGAATGGCCCCTGTTACAGCTTTCTTCATTATTACTGCACTTTTCAGCTTTCGAGTTCCAGCAAGCTTTTTCCTTTGGAAAGTTGCAACATGAAAGAAATAATTACATGAAAAAACAAAAAAAAAACAAACAAGGATTTGCCACTACTAAAACTTGATTAGACAAAGTTACACAAATTTTGTTCATGTTTGGTAAAGAATCCTATTCCAATGAAAACAATTCCCGTGATGAAAGAAAAACAATCAAAATTGCTTTTGTCATTCTTTTCACCAACAATAGCTAAACCAATTTTCTTTTCTCAAAATAGGTGAAACATAAAAAGATGATAAATAACATAAATTTCAGTATTCACTTAGTAAAACTACAGATTTTCATTCTTTCAGACAAGAAAAAAGAGGAAAACATTATCCTAGACATTGATGGAAAACTGAAATTATTTTCTTTGTATAATTAACAAAAACTAAAAGTAAAACAAGAAAAAAAAATTAGGCTTGATAATATAGTGAACTAGCTTTAAACTTATCAAGACCAACTTATTTAAATGTTTACCGAAGTTCTTCTCTTTGCAAGTCTTGCTTCTGTTCCTCCTTGGCCTTGAAGTTCTTGAGAATTTTTGTTCTCAACTCCTGCTCCTGTAATATACATATGAGCATCTGTTCATGGGTTTGAACCTCAATACTAATTCATGCTTTTAGCAAACTGAAACAAATGAAACATCTCCCTCAACACTGACTTTGAAAACGCCATAAAGCTGGATTTTCAGATTTCAAAAAAAACTTCAAGCAAAGAAAACGCAGTTTTTTATAAATGATAAGGCTTTCATTAAAAAGAAGTTTTACACTCGTTTTCTGGTATGACTGACTACACATCATAGTAGAGTGGTCTCCGCCTAAGAACCCGCCCCTCGGGAGACATGGTGACCATGTTCTTAGCCGGAGTGGGCTCTTAGACAGATTTCAAAGAAAAATGAAGTTATTAATTGAACAACACAACTCAGACTGGGCTGGGACTAAATGGTCACTAACAAATTAATGGAGCATCATCACTGAACAAATCTGTAATTGGCTTTCGGGGTGAAATAACATCGAGACTATGGGGAGAGGGGATGTTGAAAGTATCGGTCGGAGAATAGGGGAGGAACACAACAACAAAGTGTAGCTAATTATGACTTGTCTAAGACACACGTAGGGATGGAGCAGGATGGGCACGCTTCGAGCAATGAGAGCGGATAGGCTTAGCTTGCTGAACGCATCAATGCAAATAAGCTAAGGGGGAAAAAATGGGGGGGATGGGGCAGAGAGAATGCCTTCTACCATGGCTGGGGCCCAAGCCCTAGAACAAAAGAAGGGCTTCTGACAGCGTTTCTTGCAGTTTAGGTGGCGGCTGTTTTAAAAAAAACATATCAATCGAGCAAGAAGACTGTGTCCTTATGCGGATGTTGTAGTTGAATGAAGACTGATAAATTATATACAAAATTAAAAAAAAAAACCTTTTTGCTAGAATAACGGGCTCTTAGGCAGAGACCACTATATTAAACTATTTTCACTGTGTCTACATCTATAAATAATAGAACAGGATATTAAATTAGTAAACCAAATTACCACTTTTAAATAAAATACATCAAGACTGAAATAAAGAAAATGGGACTTGAAACCTGTTGTTGCAACTTCTGTTTCTTTAATCTTTTCTCCTCCTCCTTCCTCTTTTCCTCTTCCTCTTTTTGTCTCAGCTCTTGCTCCATCTGTTGCTTACGTTCCTCCTCAACCTCTTTCTCTTTTTGTTCAAGGTACTTCTTGACACGTAGAACCTGAAATAGTTACATTGCGAGATATAACTGCTTTACCTATATGCTAATAAAATATATAGAATTGATAACTTACTGAAGTTACTTTTGTTAGCAGACTCATTTATTTTGGGTCATCATCCTCATTAATGTAATTAAAATTTACTTTGAGGACAAAAGTGAGTACCATTGACCCATCAGGATAAAGAGCTGCTGTAGTGCAATATGCAATAACACAATATCACCCAAATCACAGCATTGAGAAATATGTTACAGTATTATCGTAGCAACAGTTGAAATTTGCATCACTTTAACAGGTCAATGCGTTGATCATGGATAGTAGTGTAATACATAACTATGATACACTGTTTGTCAGTATCAATACATATCCATAAAATTACCTTGACTCTTTCAAAAAGCTCAGTGAGCAGTCTCAATGACTCCAGTTTCCTCTGAGCTATCACAAGCCTCCGCTCTTCCAGAGCTATTTTATACTGCATCCTTTCCTCTTCTTCCTTCTGCTTCTTCTCTTGCTTCTTCTGTCTTCTTTTTTCCTCTCTCTCTTTACGCCGATCTTCTTTTCTCTGCAACTTCTCCTGACGTTTTCTTTCTTTTTCCCTTTCTTCTTCTTCTTTCCTTCTCCTACAAGCAAAGAAAGGTTTGATAAATTTGATAGTGAACATTTCAAAGATAAGCCTTTCTATTTCATACTTCATGACCATAAAAAAACAACTAAGGAACAATTATGTTCTGAGATATTCAAAGAAAAGTAAAAGAAAATAAAGGAGTAAAGATTAAATATACTCAATGTTTATGCTTTTTCAAAATCTCTTCTAGAACAAAATAGTGGATTTTTAACACTGACAATCCCAACTCAATAAATGTGTTAGGATACATTGTTTCTTCAAGCTTTTTTTTTTTTCAGGTTCGGTTAATGGTAATGGAGGTGGAGGGGTAGTTGGCAAATGTACCAAGGAAAAAAAAATACCTTTCTTCTTCTTTTTTCCGTTCTTCCTCTTCTTTCTCCCGACGAGCTCTCTCCAGTCTCTCCCTTTCCAGAGATTCTAATTTTTCTCGCTCTATTCTTCTTCTGCGAATGTTTTTTTCTGACAGATGTTTGGTTTTGTCAAAGTCAACCTGAAAATAAAAAAATATGCTTAAATTAATAAGGCTAAATCAACAAGCTAAACACTTTGCAAAGAAGTGGATGAAAGCTGCAGGGAAGCTGAAAAATACAAAGTGGCAAATACAATGAAAAGAAGCTATCCTGAAACACATAAAGACAAACCAGAGCTTGACATTACTGTCTTCAAGGGTCGAAACAGCTATGCAACTCCAAACCGCATCCAAATTGCGCCTCTTTTGAGTCAATGCATAGGACATGTCCTCATCAACAGGCAGGCAAGGGAATGACAAGTGTGGAAAAGACAGTAGAAACCATCTCACACACAAAAACTTCTGATAAAATAAAAGGAGAAAGAACTTACCTTGATCACAGATGTAACAGCTTTGTCCTCCCCTTTGAACAATAGCTTCATCCCCCGGAGTGAGTCCATGGCCTTGACAAAACTGATATAATCCATGTACTGCACATAGCATTCAAAGGTCAAGTCCTGTCCAAAGGAAAAGGTTTGAATGCTGCTCTTTTTCAGGTTTGCACAGATCTGATGACAAAAAAAAATTGCATAAAAAGTCATACAGAATATTATAAACGTAAATTTATAAAGTATACAAATTGTATGAATACACCTGGATTTATTTATGGAGTATTATTTTACTCATTAATCTCCTTTCACATTTTGAAATGATTTTTTTGACCATGTATCAACTTATCAGACCATTCAAAATAATGCACATGAAAAAGAATATGTAACATTTTTCACTCTAAAACTGCACCAGCAAAGTCAGTCAACAGCACTCCAAAGAAAATCCTTAAAGAAAAACAAAACTGACTGAAAAGATATTTCTTTCAATTGTTTGTCAAACCTGCTATAGAAGCATAACCTCTGAGACCAACCTCTTTACGATATGAATCCAGCATTGGAATGTCAATACAACGGATCTCGCCAAAAGACTGGAACACTTTTCGCACAATACTCTCACTGGGCTTCAATTCTTCTGAGTCTCGGTCGGACTGCCTTGCTGAAAACCAGCGAGTTGGAAGGTCTTTAAGATGAATCGTATCTGGACGCTCTCCTGGACGCATCTCATTCATGTTTTTAGCATCACGGAAATAAGAGTCCCAGTCATGTCGAGATGGGAAGTTGATTTTGGCTTCTGCTGCTCTCACCTTAGAAGAGAAAAGATCGGAGAATTAACAATACTTAAATTATGTTTTATTTATACTTACAGCATTTGTTTTTCTGTACTTGAGCATAACAAGATAGATCATTTCATTAATTTAATTCAACAATTTGTTAATTATATTTTTTTTTATGCAGACAAACTCCAAGAAGCCACGAAGTGTCGAGTCCTTTATCTGCAAAGTGTAGAGCCCAATATTCAATTAAATTCTGTTGTTGTTCCTGTCGTTGTGGGCAGCAGCAGTGAACTCTCCAGGGTGCCTGGGCGGTATATGGGGATCCTGGAATGCCCAGTTGACAGAGTCCCCCTCTCGGCCTCACTGGTGTGGTCCAAAGTAGAGCAAACCAATACGTTAGGCCAAGTAAATTCTATCATCACAGTAAAAGATATTTAAATTAAAATCTGTTTTTTTCACTTACCTTCAGAATCTCTGTGAATCCACTCAGCTTGATGGTTTTTCCATCTAACTTGAGAATGATATTGTGTATTTTACTTTTGTTCTCAATTTCACCTTCCAAACGGATAAATTCAAGAGTGCTCTTGAAGATTTTGAGAGTCAGAAACATTTCTGGTCGTACCATATGTTTCAACTGAGGATGAAAAAAACAACATGAAAAACTGTCTCTTTTTGTGGAAAAAGATTTCAACAATAATACTGTTTTGAACATCTAACCCTTTTCTATATTTTTTTTCAATCAACAAAAAAGGAATAATAAATCAAAAAACAAAATCAGGTAAAACAAGACATTCCTTCTCTAACTTTTTCTCTTGATGATAACGTACCAGGGGTCTTTTATTACAAGATCTCTGAAAAACAGTGATATTATAACATTTTTATGTATTATAATACCTCCTAATTTCCTTGGCCTCAAATTATCAATATTTTGATCAATATACGGTCATTAGACAAGATCCCCTATATATATATATATCTTCCTTGTTCTATGAGGAAAATTGTAACAAAACTAATTAATGTGATCCTTTGACCCTTATTTTGCTTTTATTGCAACAGGCCACAGTATTACAAAAACCAAATTTTGGAATAAAGATTCAACAATTTCTATTCACCCACTTCTGAGACAAAAAAAAAAAGGGATTGTTAGATTATTAGATAATATACAAATATCCTTATTATTGATGTTAAAGACTTCACAATTCCAGTTTCCAATATTTAGCTGCCCAAAGATGGTGACATCAAATTGAACCCTCACCTTTTCCATCACTTCCCAGTTGGAAATTGTTTTCCCAGCTGACTTGAGTTGTGGTAGTTGCACACATATATTGACTTTAGCTATAGGTTTTAGATAAAGTCCTTGAGGTTCGAATAAATCGACAGCCTCAGTGGTGTCTGTGCACACTGTAGTATTGGCCATTTTCCTGTTTCCTAGACAAAGATTAGAAAGGAGAATGAAACAAAAAGGTTTAGTCATCATCATCATTGCCCCTCACCCTTATCAGGGTATAGGCCACACACAAAATCACTCGACCCAACATTTATTGTTGCTGTCACTGTTGTTCCTTCCCTTTACAATCTACATGTTGACCTGTAGAATTTTTTAAAATCCTCTCCTTTCAGTGAACAGATGATTTTAACATCTCTTAGACTTAGACAGGAAGCGAGTCTGTCATCATAGATTTACTTCCCTGACAGAAATGCTGGTTCCCTTTTTGCAACTGAGTGGGAAGAGGCAAGGTGGTGTATAAAATTGTTTTTCCCAGTCAAAGTAAGGCAAAGGCACATCATGGCATGGTCACCTGGAGTCAAACCCTGGACACTGAAACAAAAACAGGTTTTCCAACTGGACCTGATTCAAGTCTAAAATTACAATAATGGGAGGAAGGTTCGATGACAAAGGACATTGTAATTATAGGCTAGGCTATCATTTATATTGAAGTAAAATATTTTTGAGTCTGAATGTAATTCTCTTGAACTTGATTCAATAGGCCTATTTTGTGGGCTCGAATCATCATTATCATAACAAGTGCAGAGGCCCATTTTCCGAATGGCTTAATACAGGTAGATAACTAATGCGATAGACAGGATCATTTTTGAACATTTCGTAGCGTTGTCTTTGAATAGAAGCAACAATAAATACCATGAAATCGACATCGTTTTTGTCTGAAAGCATCTGCTACTCCTGTGTAATATCAGTTAATGACTTCCCTCAATGAAGCAATGAAAAAATACGAACACTGCTTCGTCGTTGCTTGGGGAATTAAAGACAAAAACTTGCAAGCGCACTTGTAAATTACAAAGAGAGTTAATTGCGCATCATAGGCTAGAACAGACGCTGGATTTATCCTAGACGCGTTTGGTGTGAAATGGTGCTCTCATTGCTGAATGGGCGGAGCGGGATGCACCCAATGAAACCCCACGAAATATTAGGCCTTAAAAATAACGCATAAAAAAGAACATGTAAAAAATAATTTTGTTTTATTTCACAATTTTAAGTTTGTCCACTCCCGAGAACGCATGTCTGTAAACATATCCATATTTTTGTTCAGAATTAGATATCTATTGGTTTACCCGTAGTTAAAGAAAACTCGAGTGTTACACTACGACTACACGCACGTCGGAAAGTTACTCACTTATTCAATTGTACGATTCATCAG
This sequence comes from Bullina lineata, assembly GCA_039654405.1. Lineage (NCBI taxonomy): Eukaryota > Metazoa > Mollusca > Gastropoda > Bullinidae > Bullina > Bullina lineata. Next base: position 1,803 of record JBDFRD010005449.1, on the reverse strand, counting down.
TCGTGACCCAAAACACAAGATAAGATGAATCTATACGTCTCTAATGTATCTTACCGCAATCTCATAAATGTTCAAACTGCAGAGATAGATCTAGACAGAAGTCTACATTCAAATTTGCTCATTCATCTTGATATACCGAGATCATTTCGTCGGGCCATCGTTGATCGTTTTGTGAGACCATTCATCAGAACCTACACTTTGACTCGGTAATCTATAAAAATCAGACATCCGGTTTGATGGTTAGTGGCATCTTCTTGAAACATTCGCCATTTTGTTCATTTTTTTCATTATAATAATTTCATTATAATTTACTCAAGTTAATATTCATTGTAACCCTAGTTGACAATTATTTCCATGCGGGGGGAGGGCGTATTTGGGAGGATTATTGTATCCAGTTTCCTGACAATTTCTTTAGATAACTTCATTAAAATGCATTCAAACTTTCACCAGATTGCGCTTTATCCATTAAATCTATACTCCAAGTCCTAATAACGATCCATTTCCGAGGGTTTTCCACTTGTTGGGAGTGTCAAGTGGCATGTCTGTAACTGTAAAACTAGCAAATGCATGTAGTTTTTAAAAAAAAAAGAAAAAAAAGTGAAGCAGTCTTACTGTAATAATCATGAAGATCCTCGTAATTTCCGGTGTTTGCGATTTAATAGGCTTCTACTTGCCCTCTCAATTTGTAACTCAACAACGCACAAAAGTAAAGATACAATGTACTAAATTTATAGCTATGAACAAATTAACAGATGTGACGACGACTTTCAGGCTTGGATTGACACAAATGATTTAGAAGTGTAGTCGTAGCCAAACGATACAACTACTTTGATGCGGCTTGGGCTTCACTTCTGTTTCACCCTTCGAAAACAGAAATGTCGAACGTTGGTTTGTTTTTGTGTATTTTTACGGGATAGCTTCTTTTACTTGTGTTTGGTACTTTGCATTTTACTTTTGTTACAAGGCATGAAGAAAGGGAGCGGTGTGAACCCATAGTCTTTTGTCGCATCCACATGTGTCCTGTCTAGGAGATGATGTAAAGATCATCTGTTCCGCTTCACGATACCGAAACCGGGATAAGCTCCGGCTCTATGGGCCTCATTACTTACTTTACATGTTGTGTCTTGTATTTATCTACGTTGTGGCCATTAGTTTCAGTCTTAATTAAGCTACAGACTTCAAAGACAAATCTCTATCTCAGCATCCCAGTGAACATTGAAAATAAACCTGGCTTTAGAACATTAAATCTTTGGAAAAAAAATGACTTTTGCCGAGCAGGAAAATGTGTTTTGTTTTGTTTTTTTCCGACCAGAATCGCATTAGGTCATGCAACCTTTCTGTCAGTGCGTGGAGAGAAGAGCAAGGTTAGGGCTGGAGACTGCAGGGGTACCGGGGAGGGGAGGGAGGACAAGGAGACAGAGAGTAAAACGCATTAAAATTTACTTCCTATCGGAAACCCCGACGGTGGAGTGACAGGATGTGGGAGAGAGAGAAGGAGGAGAAGGAGGAGAAGGAGAAGAAGGGGGAGGAGAAGGAGAAGGAGAAGGAGGAGGAGAAGAAGGAGAAGGAGAAGGAAAAGAAGGAGAAGGAGGAGAAAGAAGAGGGGAGAAGGAGAAGAAGGAGGAGAAGAAGGAGGAGACAGAGAAGGAGGATAAGAGGGAGGAGAGGGGAAGGAGAAGGAGGAGAAGAAAGAGGAGAAGGTTGAGGTGGAGAGGGAGGAAAGGGGAAGGAGGAGGAGGAGGAGAAGCCAGAGGAGAAGGAGGAGAAGAGGGCTGAGAGGGGAAGGAGGAGGAGGAGAAGAAG
>JBDFRD010005338.1:0-16235 GCA_039654405.1 Bullina lineata | reverse complement strand
AGAGAGAGAGAGAGAGAGAGAGAGAGAGAGAGAGAGAGAGAGAGAGAGAGAGAGAGAGAGAGAGAGAAACAGAGAGGAGGGTGGAGCAAAGAGGCCATGGGAAAATCTTGAATAATGGAACAGAATGCGGGCATAGTTGTTCACATGACACTTTCACCAGCAATGGCAGAATTGAAAAATATATCTGAAAGGCCAAATAGGACGACAGACAGACATGCATAAAAACTAGGACTATGAGGGTACTGATCAGTACTCAGTGCCTCTTCTCACAACTAAGAAATTAATGAATTGGAAGTAGGGACTGAATGTGGTCAAGTCATCCTAATACCTTGACGAGCATATTGCGTACATGTCAATTCTGTTTTAAAGCAGCACTGGTCGAACTGAAAAGTGTGAGTAAACATTGTTTCTTGTAAAAAAAAAAAAAAAAAATTAATGAAAAATGAAAAAGTCTATTGCAATTTTAGTTGAGTGGCTCAAAAAATCTATTGGTCTCATTAGGATGTAATGTTCTTTTCCTCTTCTTCTTCCTCTCTTCACTTGTGTCCATTTCTGATGCATCTTCACCAGATCTGCGCTTCAAGAAGCTGGCTGAAACAGAATCATCTGCAGTATCCATCGTGTCGTCAGGCCCCTCCTTGACATAGGTCTTGCGGCTAGTTTTTCTGGGTCTGGATGCCCGGGTTTTGCCACTGTTGTTCTCTCCATCAGAGGAATTAAGTGAAATATTTTCCTGTGAATCAGGGCCTTCCTTCTTGTTGCGACTTGCTCTCTTTTTGGGCACTTGCTGCGGTGGCTTTAATTCTTCTTCGTCCACAACAAAAGTGCTGTTAAGTGACGAACTCAAGTTTTCCTGATAAGGGGGAAAAAAAACAAATGTTCAAAATAACAGAATAGAAAACTATAATCAGATGATATGACATTTTAGATGCCTAGACGAGTCTAACGGCTTTCTTAGCATAGTTATAGTCATTTTGAAGGTACATTTTTTGCTATTATGAAAACAGTGTAAATTGATATCGTCGGTGCAACAAAAAAGAAGCAAAGGCAAACTGCAAAATAAAATTATGTTAAAAGTTATACCCACGGTAATGTTTTTTTAAAGAAGTGAATCCGTACAATTTTGTAGGGAGAAAGAAGTCACATCTCCGTATTCCTGATCACAACTAACTTTGGGTTAAAAGAAATACAACTCAAAATTACTCCCTTTGTCCTTGGCTCCTTGAAATATTATCAAAAGAGGACAGGAAAATTCTAGGAGTATTGTTCATCGATTAAAAGCATTGATTTTCTCTTTATTAAAGTAAAGAAGTAAAGGAAAACATTAAAAAATTAATTGTCTCACTGGTGGATTAGGAACTGGTGAACGAGCATCTAAGTCAGGCATAAGACGAGTTCTGTTATGAGTCCTGTGAAGAACATCCAGTTCCTGAAAGCAACAAAAAAATTGATTACAGTACTATTAACAACTTATTTAAGAGTCGATCCGCCATTATAGCATTGTTGTAAATACATGTACTCACTTGTACAAATGTACGTATTGCCTAATTTTCAGGAGCTGGATAAAAGCATAAATGGAATTTGTCATGTTTTCTTTTTAATTGACTTGACCTGAAGTTTCATGAAGAAAAGAGACAAGTTTCAACCCATGGTGGCTCCCTGACTAACTTGTCAGAGTTTTGAATTACCAATAAAAAAATCCAGAATTGGAATCCTGACTCCTACCGTATTGTATCCTTCATGCATTTTTCATTTCCCTTTCCCATATTGAGTATTGATATAGTAGATGGGGTAAGTAAATCTGCAACACACTAATGTCCTGTCTAAGTGATCATCTGTCCACTTCATGCTATTGAAATCAGGAAAAAATCTGGCCCTCCCCTTTGAACTATAACTTTTTTTCATACATATCAACCTACGAGACTCTTTCTTGAGATTTGAAGTGACTATCAACATTGCAGCAGAAACAATGATGCTCACGGTATAATAATAATAACAGCTAACAAATAAAGCTGTCTTTAATACTCTCAGTGATTAATAAGCTTATGTGCAGTACATTAAATATAAAAGTTTTTTGCTGACTATAGAAGACTCACTGCTTTCAGCATCTCATTCTCCCGTTCGAATTTCTCCAGATTTTTTTGTTTCTCTTCAAGATCCTTCTTCACCTCCTGAAGTTTGGCAGCTTTTGACTCCTGTCATTAGGAACAAAATAAAGATTTATGAGTGGAAAATGTCAGGGTTTAAAAAAAAATTATTAAAGAACACCTTTAATGGTGATGATAGAAATGGCAAACACACACGCACAGAAAAAGATTTGACAGTTGTTAAATTTATATTAGTTAACATAGAGGAAGCAATTGTTGAAATATAACAATGAAGGAATGACAACAAAAACTAAAGGAACATAATACCAGAAGTTTTGTTCTTTCGTTCTTTCTTGAGTCAGAATTCAATCCCTGGTCTGCATTTAGTAGAAACAAAGTCTGTAAAGAAATAATAATAGATATTTAAATGCAATATATTAGCGACAAAATAAAAACAGAAAAATCAGACACAAATCAATATTTCATAATGGGCAACAAAACATCGATTTCAGTAAGTTGCTGCTATTTAAAAAACTGCCGTAACAATGTTTACCATTCACTCAGTGGGTAGTCAGGCAAATATTACTGTAACCAATGGATTAATGTCATCTCCTAATAAGCAAAAATGAAACTGGTATGGCAAATTACAAGAACTGTGATGATTCCATTAGTTTATGCCAGTGGAAGTGTGTGAAACAGTCTGAGTGGAAACTGTAACAGTTTCACATGAATAATTCTTGTGACAGATCATGGACTCAGAAAGTGAGTTACCTTTTCCTCGTAGGTCTCAATTAGTTTGTGTTTTTCTGTATCAAACTGGCTCTTCAGACGGCTAATTTCTGACTTTAGCTCCTTAATGGTCTCTTCCTCCTCCTTGCCACGGTCTTGAACATTTCGTAGTTCTCCATTCACCTTGGTCATGTCCACTTTAGCACTGATGGCCTGAAGGATTGCATTGAACGGTGAAGAAAATTACTGATAGGACTTAAAATAAAATGTCTACATTAATGTTCGTCTATAAGTCTTTATATCTTTTACTAAACCCCCCTTATGAGAGTTTTTCAATCTGCAAAACCAGACTGACTATTTCTAATGTAGCAGCATGTACTATTTTCAAGGCATCCCCAAACTTTCAGGTAGCTACATTCCAATTATGTGGGTACTCTGTATTATTGTCACAGAGTGAGTGATCAAAAACTTTTTTTGAAAGAATTATAATCATTCTGTCATACAGACTTCTCTTAGGGACAGTATCTAAAATAAATAAATTAAAAAAAAAGGCTAATTACATAAAGTTCTGCTTAAGAAGGCAAGAAATGAGATAGAATATTAACTGACTGTACAAAAGGAGTAAGTGGCAGTGCCTTACATTATTTCAACAATACAACACCATCAAAATGAGGTCAGCACAATGTGCGTTGCAATGGAAGGAAGGCAAAATAGACTTTGGCATAAATTTGACAGGGAGAAACCATTGATGGTAACATTGATAGTAATAAATTGAATAGCCTGCAAGACGTAAATCAAATTTTATGTCTTCAGTGAATTTGCTTTAAAATTGAAAGTTTCAGTAAGGCTTCATTAATTTTACCTGGTCTAGTAAGAACTTGAGAGCACATTTGGCTTCATTCATTGTATGAAGGGTTTGCCAAGTTGATTTGCCCTTGGAATCTGGAGAGAAATAGACAGCATTGAAAGGCACGCTGCAATATACGTATTTGTTATGTCTAGTCACAAAAGCTGAATTCACTGACTACTAACCTTTTTGTCAAGAGCATTGAAACACGAAAGCTGGTATATTGTTTGGCAAGCATTCTGATAAGATTGTAAAGATTTTTAAAAAAAGGCTTTAACAAATTTTGGGCTGCATCTAACAATGTCTAGAATGTAGACCTCGATTTTCTACCTTTACCCTTGCCTTTCACTTTCACTACTTTTCAGCCTTCCTTAATTTCTTTAACAGCTTCGTCAAATTGTATTGCTACAAGATCATTGTTTTACTGGGACACTTTCTCCAGCAAACGTGCTTTGGAACACTGCCATCACTGTTAATTAGTCTATAGTTTTCAAAACCATTAATTGGGCAGTTCACTCTTACCCTATTGCAGCATTAAATTTACCTACTATCAGAAGTGAATTGATTACATTATCAAACAGACAATCTTAAACTGCAAAGAGAACAACCAAAGTAGCTCAACAAAACACATTTTTTTTTATAAAGATTGTCCTGGAAAATTACCTTGATCTGCATCAACAATTTTCTGTTGCAATTCTTGAATGTTGGCATTTCTGAAATAGAAGTTAGAAGGAAGAAATGATTAAAAACAAACAAAAACACTTGCATAAAGCGAAACACTTCAAATAGTATGCTTCTACAAATACTCTTCTACCATATTTTAATTACTATTATTATCAGCCTTGAAAGATTGCTTCATATTCATTACAGAGAAAACTGTTGCTTATTTCTATCTGCTTCAAATCTGTTGCAAAAAAAAGTATAGTAACAGTGGTAAAAGACTGATTATGAATGATCTGAATATACATTCTGGTGCACCAAACTTCACTTACATGGATTCAATATCCAGCTCAATGGATGTCATTTGCTTTTTAATCTCTTTCTCCTGGAAGCTGATTTCATCTTTGTCTCCATTGTTGCCAAGCCAAGAGAATTTCTGTTTTAAAAAAAAAGACCGCATTAGACAATTGTTTTCTCATCATCCCTAAAAGTGACATGAATTTCAAAAATTTAAAGAAATAAAAATGTTCTCACAAAGCATGAACATCACTGTCTACAAAATGCCCACATGAGCAGTACTTTTATAACGTTTTTTTAATCACTGATCAGGCAAAAAAATTACATCATATGAGGATTTAAGGATTAAAAAAAACAACAACAACCATATCTCCAAAACATAAAAGAAGCGCGGATCTGCTTGACTAATGGAATAAAAAAAAAAAACAGGAAAAAAACATTGATTTGTTAGCATGTAAACAAAAGATAAAGCAGCAGTAGCTGCCCATGCACAACCTCAGAAAGTGGCCCTTCCTCCAGCTGGTCCCGTAAGTCCTGCAAGCGTTCAGTCAACAGTTTGCGGTCTTCCATTAGTTCTGCCAGATGGTACTGAGCCTCCCGCATACTGACCTTCACATCCAGCTCACGACTCAGCCACTTCTGTAAAAAAAAATACGTCCCCAAAAAATTAAATTAAAAAAAATATCAAAACCCCTGTTCTTTAATGCATGCCCCACTTGCATGTGCTCATCAGTCCTTCAATTTAGAGAGTAAAATAAAAGAGAGTATTTTTTTAAAGTGTGGGATTATTCACTCTCTATGGTATAAATTTGTTAATAATTTGACGGCTGGCCTGCCCTCTATTATCTACTTTGTTGAATTTTTAGTGTTATATTCCCCTAAGGATAATACTGATTTCTCAGCAGAGGACCTTACACACCATACTTGTATCAAATATTTTGAAAGTCTTCTATTAGAAACAAACCAAACAATTAAAAGAAAAGTAAAACATAAACAGTATGAGACATACGACATCTCTTACCCTGACTCTATTACCAATGCTGGTAGCATCATACTTTTCCAACTTTCCAGTTCTCTCGGACTCCACTTCTTTCTGTTTTTGCAAGGCTTCTCGGAGGCGTTTATTGGCCGCAATAGCCTAAATGACATTGGAAACATGGCATAGGTTAAATTATTGCAACTACTTGATGGTAAATGTAGAAAGAAACAAAAACAAACAAACAAACAACCAGCACTTGTATGGATGTCATTTAATCTATCGCAGACAGCTTGTGGAAACATGGATAATTGAAACCTGTGTCTTTGTGCATAGATCAAAACATGGACTTTATAGTAAAACAAGCACAGACAACACACAGTGCCCGTTAAATTGCAATAAGAATACTTTAAAAATTGTCTTACAAGTTTACATCAAATTCTGCTTATGATCTAATGATAACCTTAATGACGACGGATTTATGTAAGCATATTTAATGCTATCAATGAATGATGTATCCCTAATGAGCTTTTCGTTACATGAACAGCTATGAATCACTAATTAAAAATTTGAGTTTAAATAACAAATCAATTCTCACTGATTTTTGAGAATAGTCAATGTTTTATTGTCCAGGGTCACAAATATGAATCAAATCTACTTACCTCAGCAGTCTTTCTTTTCTGAACATTCTGCTGATTTTCAAACTCCTTCTTCATTCTCTGTACTTCAAATTCGCGCTTACGGTCCTGAGAAAACAGAGAGAAAGAAAAAAAGGTATGGAAAAATAATAGTAGTGATTAAGAGATGAACATGAATGATGAAACAGTGCTTGTGTCTCAGATGAACAGGAATTGAATTTTAGAGGAGAGTACTTGCTCAGTTTCATTGTAAACAAAGATGAAAGTGGCAGAAACTAAACAAAACAATTTATCCACAAACAAGTTTGATATCAAGTGTTTCTTCTTTCGCTCTCAAACCATTACATTTGTTGCTCACTCAGCTGCTTTCCAGCCTAAAAGGCTACTAAATTAAAGAGACCAAGAGAAAATCTGCTTTTTGATGAAAGCTTTTAACTTTTCTTTAAAATTCTTATCTATACAAGCTTACATAACTACTTTACTAAAACGAAAATTCCTTTGTTGATTCATTCGGAATTTCTTTTAAGAGTCTATGATATTTTGTATATTTAATTCATTAATTTAATATTCTGCAACTACATAAAGAACTGAACATATAATGTGTTACCTTCTGTTGAAGCTTCATGACTTCTTTGTCCTTTTCCTTCTTCCACTTGGTGAAGTTGATCATCTCTTCTTTCATTTGTTTCATCAACTTAACACGTTGTTGCTTGAGGGCCTATTACAAAATACACAAGTTTTGGTTATGGCTTGTAAAGTTTTATCCATATGTATGAACGGTTTAAAATCTAATTCTTTCTTAATCACCAAAGAATACTCATACTTTGTTTTAATAAATGTTTGGAAACTAGATTTAAAAATAAAAAATGTCTCTCATTATATTATTTTAATGAAGATTTATTTCCCCCAAACATTTAAGTGAAATAAAAAAGAAAGGCAAATGCCTTGCGGAAGCAACATCATTCAAAACTTTCTCTACCAAAGTGTGTGGGCACAACCACTGACACAAAGGGAAAACATTCCGTCTAAAAGACAGTAACCTGAATATCTCCATTGAGCTTAGACACAGTCTTGTCTGATTGCTCCTTTGACTTGACAATCCTGTTCTGATCAGTCATCTTTTTTTTCAACACAGACATTTGCTGCTCCAACTCATGCAACCTCTTCCGTCGCTGCTCTGACACCCTTGGAAGAAGGAAAAGTAAGTAGAATGGAGTCATTCAATGCAAAGATGAAATACAAATACAGAACAGAAGAAGCTATTACAAATTAATTTTGTCCTTATTTGGTTACAAGCTGTGCTATATTTAACACTATTCTTACTGTTGTTCTGACTATCAACTAAACTGGATATATCAGAGGTCCTCTGAGGATAAAGCGGAGACACCAAATAAAGCTGGGAGGTATAGAAAATGGAAAAAAATCATGTACTTGATATTATTTCTTAAATACTGAAGTAGAGAAACAAATTACATAAATTAATGTATATCATATGATGAACACTACTTTCCTATATACCCAGGAGCAGAGAGAGAGAGAGAGAGAGGGGGGAAAGGGGAGAGAAAGGAAAGGCAGGCAAAAACAGACTCCAGCTTTCTATTCCACTAACTTGCTGGCATTTGCTGAGACCCTGGCATCGTGTAGTGTGTGAGTCAACTCCTCTTTCTCTCTCTCAAGCTGCTCTGTCTTTGTCTTCCATTCTTGCATCATTTCCTCGTGGCGCTTTCTGAAAGTTTCCATCTCATCATCTGCCTTAATCATCTTCTCTGCTAACGCCTGCTTACTGCTCAGGATGCGGTTGATTTCATTCAATTCATGATGCAGCTCAGCCTGCCTCAGAGCATGCTTCTGAGCAATAGCACGTGTGCTTGGGGTGGACATGACTTCTTCATCCATACGATTGTTCTCCTAGGGGAAAATATTTTTTTGACAACTGATCTCTAAAGAAAAAATATTTTAACACACTTCCACTAATTGCACCTCAATCTTGATTTTAAATTTTCAACAACATAATATAATATAAGCAAGTGGTTTATTAAAAAATACACACAATAGCATATATCAATTACTCAGCAAAATTATTTTTAAAAATTAATAAAATCCAACTGTCTCCATAAGGAGACTGCAGTTTTTGAGCCACAAAGAAAATTTACTGGTCTGCACTGCTCTTCATTTTTCATCGGCACTAAACAACACAAGAATATAACAATAGCAAGCATGGGATATTTTTGACAAAGGTGTCAGTATGAATGCAAACATGATACAGACATTCGCCAAATATTAAAAAAAAAAAGTTTTTTTTTGCATCAAGGTTCTATTGATATTGAGATTTATATTATTTCAGTACAAAAGAAAAGTCTTACTCCTAGTCAATAGTAATCGCAATCAAAACTATAAAAAATTACTGTATAAATCAAAACAAATTTAACAAAAAGTTCAAAGGTACACTTTGTACTTGTATTCGTGCCCAAAATATTCAAAATTGTATTTTTTAAATATCAAAGTAAGAATATCTTTCTTTTTTATATGTAATTTTTTTATGCAAATCATGGCAAAATTAACTAAAGGGAGACCAAATTTACCTCTTCAGGCTCTTCTTGTTTTGTCTCATCATTCTGAAATAATTAGTAACATAATAAAAAAAGAATGTAATGTTGAGTAGAGAGACATTTCTAATTTAAAACCAAAGATCCAAGACAAATGTATTCAGTGACACTGGCAAAGGAAAGGGGAGAAGACATGAAAATTAATGACGAACTAGATCTAAAATATTGCACCCCTCTGGCCAGCCATGGCAAATCTCACAAAATGACTCTCAAAGTACATAATTAATTTCCATTCTCAACAATAAAAAGTAAACAGCATTCTTCATCTCCCTTCTAAATAATTTATTTATTTCTACTTTCGACAACAAAAAGAAAACAATATGCTTAATCTTCCTTCTAAAATCATGAAATTGACAGAGAAAGTTCTTAACAAAATCAACAAAAAAATCACATGAAAAGTCTGGAGATCACACTAAAAACACTATAGCAGAGCCTAAATACAGAATTGCCATCATTTATTGAAGACATTCCCCAACTCTCACCTCATCTTCCTCGTCTCCAACAGCCAATTCCTCTTTGAAAGAATTTGCAATCTTGTTCAGTTTGTCCAGTTCAGCCTTCAACTGTGGGTTTCTGTCAACATCAACGCTAGTGCTGAGAAGCTCCAAATCAACACTGGAAACAACAGAAGAGAAATGGTGCCCCCATGTATTGACAGCACAATAATGAGGTTTAGACCAGAATTAGAACTGCATAATGAGTTAGTTTGAACTCCGTCTAAGAACACAGTCATTGTGTCTCACGAAGGGCGGGTTCTTAAGCGGAGACCGCTGTACTTCAAAAACTCTGCCATGAACTTTATCTTTGCAAAGAAATTTTTTTCTCTCATCTTAGTAGCATTAAAAAAAATTACTTCAATAAAGTGACAGAGTCACAAGAGCTTTGTACTGACCAATTCCAAATAGTGCTGAATTTATCAACATAATAAAAAAAAAAAAAAAAAAAAAGTGATCCTTTACACCTTTGTATTTCTAAGGTAAAAAATAAAAACCACAATCACTGTCCTTGCATTACACCTGTTCTCAATCTTCAGACCCAGCTTACCCAACATAATCTTTGACATGGCCAATCTTCAGCTTCAACTTCTCATTGTTGGTCTCAAGCTTTATAACTTGTTCCAGCATGCGAGTACTCTGTTCAGTCATGCGCTGAAGTTGTTTGGTGAGCTCACAGTTCTCCTCTTCAAGGGCTTTTATCGTCTCCCTCAGTTTCTGAAGCTCTTCAGAACTGTTGTTGAGAGAAACGGTGCTACACATGGTGCTCATACTTGTACTCATTCTGAAAAATAAAAATACAATAACACCTTTTTACATCTTCTACAGCGCTCCATTTAATAAATTTGCAAATGTTTTACAGAAGTCATATTAATAAAATTAGAGATACTCCTCCCCTCCTAAAAATAAAGATTGATACATTCATCAAGTTTACTTGCATTGGAAGATGCACGACTTGATTGATATCAAAACAGTATCGTATCATAGTTTGAAACTTCAAACTTGAAACTTTTTTAATTGACATATCATATATGTACATATAAACAAATAAATATACCGTCGAACCTGCCCAAGACAGAAACGGAAGGGAAGAGGAAAAGTTTCTGTCTTAGGCAGGTTCCGTCGGTTTCTTTGTTTAACGTTAGTTTTCCACAGATCCGATATCACCGACGGATTAGGCAGGGCTTGTACAGGGGAGACGGTGGGCGGGGGCTGCCATAGTCTTTAATGGCCATGAGTAAAAGCCGATTGGTTCTCCGTCGGCGATATTAGACCTTCAAGCATCTGGGACTGGAAAACCGACGTTAAATAACCCAAAGAAGTCAGTGATTGGTACTTCGGACGCAAATCAAATGAGCGGCGACAGAACCATGGACCCGTTTTACTGTCGGTAAAATATAAAAGGCTCAGTTTCGCTGGCCACAATGTTCTGGTTTTACATCACACGGTCTCGACACTCGTGATTAGTCAATCTTAAGTCACGTGCTTCAGTACCAAACCTTCTGCAGCCTAGGGCAATTGCATACTTTTATGGCTCCAGTGCTCTAGTAGCGAGGGGCACAAAGGGACCGTGGTCTTTTTCCCACGATTTTCGCCCGTGGTTGGTAAAATGAAAGACTTTTCATCATTCGGCACGTGTTTTAAAGGAGCTTTAGGCTAGTAAATTCCATCTTGCACATGTGATTTGCTCATTTGGGAGAGCATTTTGCTTTCCGTTTCTACGTTGGACAGGTTTCCGTTTTATATAGGTCAAAATAGGAATTAATCACTGGGGAAAAATAAGATTCCGTCTTAAGATAGGTTTCCGTTCAGGCAGGTTTGACTGTCCTTTTTAAACTTTGAAGGAACTGCTACTTATAACTTATAATGCTGAAAACTGTTTGTATTAGATAAAATACAATTGTTGAAAAAGATCAGTACACCTGGCAAATCAAGTTAAAATGCTTATGACATATAAATAATTCCTATCTTAGAATGACAATTTCATGCACTGTATTATGCAATCTTAAATGTAAGGAATAAACCAAATTTCACCACACAAATTCTTCATCTCCCATGTCAATGAAAATAGGCACGTTTTCAGTAGATTCTTCTAAAGGTTCTTTGAAAGAAGCCCCTACTCACTCAGATTTGATTGAAGATATGTTGATCCCACTACCAGGATACAGTTGTGCTTGAAGTTCCTGAACCTGTTTAAAAAAAAGGAGGGTAGAATGTGAAATGAAAATGTTGGCATTGATTCTGATTTCAAATGAACTATTCCAAGCAACTTTCCCAGACTAATGTCAAGAAAAGTTGTTAACCTAACTCACAAATTCCCCTAATAACCCTATAAATACTGGCAAGCTTAAAATTCAGTTTTTGTTCATATTTGTCATTGAATATAATAACATAATCCATTTTATGTGATCAAATAGGTATGTAATTCAATAGACTGTCATCCATATGTAATGCAAAAGGTGAAGCTGGGGAAAATAAATACAAGATTGGATCGGACAAATGCACTACAAATTTTAAATATCATTTTCTGACAATTATAGTCTCTTCCACCCAAATCTTGACCGTGAAAGATTTGGAAGAGACATAACTAATTTTTAATTCGAAGATTTGGAACGTACCAAAGTTTTCAGTCGCATTATTTCAGCAGCCTGAGGATCTCTGTTGATTATCGGCTTGTTCTTAATCTTACGTGCTCTGTCTGCATATCTCAGTGTATTCAGCGTCTCCTCAATATTGGAATCAGCAGGACTAACACAGGCTACCATGAGCGTATGACTGTTTCCTCCCAGTGAGTCTGTCAAAGTTGCATTCACAAAGATATCAATTATTGTTATTATATTACGAATACAAATTTTGCCATTTTCTTTACTTTATCTTCACTTCTCAAATTGATGTTTTATGTACCTTCCAGCAATTCCTTAAAGTCTTCTTGGACAAATTTGATTTCAAGGCTCTAATATGTTAAATTTCTTTTATCATTATGAATATTTTCTTAAAATAGAATACTGAATCATACCACATATTTGCAACTAATTTACAACTGCCAAAATAAAACATTCTATTTTTCAAGATGACAAGTGCTCATACTTACCTTGGAGAATTCTGGTAAGCTTTGAATCTCTGTATGGAATGTGACCACGCTTTTGGCCTTCCTCCCCGAGGGCACTAATCACATTTCCAAGAGCAAGCAAACCTTTGTTGATATTAACTCCTAAATAACAAAAAAATAATAATAGTTATGTGAAGAAAACCTGAAGAGGGGAAAAATCCATTATGGTATTGCACTATGGTTTTTATTGATAATAAGTTCTAGAGTGTTCTAGATAATAAGTGTCATTTTTGTTTGGAAACATACCGCTTCAAAAGAACGTCATGAGAAATTAAGTTTCAGAAAATTGAAAATTAACCCATTCTTACTCGTTGAATTTGCTGCTTTTTTTTCATGAGGGCAATACTTTTTTTTCTTCTCCTCTTTGTCTTTATTAAAAAAAAAAACAACTCAAATTTTCCTTCAACATGGCCTAAGCAAACAAACTGCATCGGTTACACTGTGGAAAGAGCCATCAAACATTATTAGACAAGCTCATTTGAGCAGAACATGCAAGGGAAGAAGAAACTTGGATGCTCTAAGCAGACTTGGAGAGTTTGAGGCCATAACTATGATGTGGGAAGCTGTAAAGACTGCCAGAGACAGAGAAAAGTGGAAAATACTGTTGAGGTCCTATGCTTTACAAGGAGTAAAGAGGATTAAGTCAAGTCAATAATGGCATCAGGGAACATTAGTGAGTTTACAACAGAGTGGATGGGGGATGTGGAATGGGATTACACATCATTCAGAAGGTAGATACATGTAATTTTCATGGGTTCTATTATATTATTGATACAGAGTGAGGCTTTGATTTATCGGCTTCAATCAAAATTCCAGTCAACCTTCCAGAGCAGAATTATATATTTCCTGTTTTAAGCTTCAAGGCAGTGTGCAAACAATGTTGAGACAAAGCTGAAGACAACCAAAATTTGTCTAAAATCTTTTCAAAATCTCTCAACCATTGTTCTCAGAACAGGAAAAGTAATGTCCACTCAAGAAGAAGATCTGCAACAGCCCAGTATCAAATTGCTAAAAATAATTTAAAAAACCCGAAATAAATAAAACCAACAAGGGTTTCAAAACTGTCTCAAATGTATAAATAAGGAAAGGGATTTGTCTCTACAGGTGGTGACAAAATGCAAAGGAATGGGCTTCTGCATCAGATGGATTGTGAATTCGAGCATCTTTATGCCATAGTTATTTCCCTCCTTATATATTGAGTGTCCCTTAAACAGAACTAAGCTGTGGGGTTCCACGAAATTCAGTTTAATCCTGTTCAATTGTATAATTATAAATGAAAAACAAAGCCTTGAATTTCCTTGCAATGAATAGTCAAAAAAATTGAACATTAAATTACACATTATAGCAGACAGAAGGCACACAAACTAAATGCAAGTTAACTTTAATACACATGGTACATACCTTCCTTGAACCGCTCTCCCTCAGCTTGGGTTCGTTTACACCTCTCTGATCCAGCTAAATCAACCATGTGGAATTTCACTCTGCTGCAGTCATTCCTGAAAGTTAAAGTGACAGATAATCAAAGACAGTCACATTGTATTGTGCAGGCCTTTGATGAATCAAATAATTCTGTGTCATAAATGAAAAAGCAAACTGCTTTATAAAAGCAGATCAATACTTTTTCTTTAACAAAAGAAACACAACAAAAACTTAACTTACCTTTCATTTAATAAATGGTGTGAATTCGGTACCGGCATATTCTGCTAGGCAAGTAAATCTACGACAGACTAGTGTCCTGTCTAGGAGATTAAGTAAAAATCATCTGTTCCACTTCACGCTACTGAAACTGGGATAAGCTCCGACTCTATGGGCCTTGAAGGAACTTTACTTTTTATAAATTGTTATATGAGATGGACGGAACAAAAAGGTTCACATACTTGTAGCAGGAGAGAGATTGCAGTGTTATAAAACCAGGTAAAAGCTTTAAGCATGATTAATTAGTGTTATGGTTGGGAAGTTAACCTTCAGATATGGTCTCTTTCTATTACATTTCCCACAAGCCTCATTTAACTCTCTAGCTAAAAGCTAAAAAAAAACAAAACAAAAAAAAAAGCCTTAGTCAACTGAACTAGTTGTTTGTTCAGTTCCCTTCACTGGCACATACATGTCATCTTTCTTTTTCTGTTCAATGCTGAGAGTGAAGACTGCATGAGATCTGCTTGATGTGTTGTTCATTGCTGTGGCCGCAGTAGTTCGCCCTTGTGAACCCTCCATCAAGAGCCGCATGATTTCGTCATAACTCGTCACTAGCGTTTCCTTCAATCCTTGGATCTGTCAAATAAAATGAGTACAATTATTTACTAGGTTAAAACAAATTATATAAAAATATATTATTATAATATATCAAGTTGAGTAAAAAGCCCCTGTGTGCTAAGTACTCCCATCGTAGCATTTATATTTTTCTTGGCATACTCACTACTGAAATTATTGGATCTCACTGATCATAAAGTAAAATTACAATTACTCACATAGAATAGTTGGTAATTAAAAAAAAAAAAGTATCATGCACAGATCATTAACAACTTTACGAAATACTGTGGAACAATCACTGGAATGGAACTCATCTGTTTTGATCAACTTTATTGACGACGAAAAATTACATAGTGCAGATAAGGAAACACTTTCAAACTTAATTCCAGAAAAACTAGTCTATCTTGTAAAATCGTTCTATAATGGACCAAACAGCTACAGTTTTCACGAAGAAGAACTATCAAAATATATATTTCCAAGTTTTACCCTTCCCCTCAATTCTCGCAACGGACTGGTTCTTGTTGGAGACAGAAAAAAAAAATGGAATGGACTGCAATAGACTTCATTTCCATATAATTGGATGATCTGATTTTGAAGATAATCTAGCAATGATATCATAAGCCCTGCCAAGGGTGATGAGCCATGATGATGATTTAAAAAACAAACAAACCAAAAACAACCACCTGTTAGCATTACAATACCAGCCACTGATGTCGAATAAGTAAAGTTCATTCAAGGCCTATGAGGCCCATAGAGCCGGAGCTTATCCCGGTTTCTGTAGCGTGTTCAAAGCAGAACAGATGATTTTTACTTCATCTCCTAGACAGGACGCTAGTCTGTCGTAGGTTTACTTCCCTAGCAGAATATGCTGGTACCCAATCCGTACTTGGGTGGGGAGAGGAACAATAGTGTAAAGTGTCTTTCCCAAGGACACAACGCTGTTACCTCCCGGATTCGAAACCTGGACCCTTGGATTAAGAGTCCATTGGACCATTGGGCCACTGCGCTACTCCATCCAAGTAATCAACCAGTTAACTGTCCGACAACATGCACTATTATCTAGGGCGAGCAGCTTGCCATTACACACTGTGGCGGACAGCCAAAGCCAAGCGACTCCAGAAAATGAGATAACGTGGAGCAAGTCTGAATTCTCACAGCGCCTCCAAGCACAACCAAGTGCCGGCCCTTACGGACTCTCCGTAACACAAGAGATTAATTGGTGTACAATTTAGCTGTCTCAAAGGGCCAGGCTGTTCAAGCAAGCCGCTAATTAATGAGTCATACCCGATGCACCACATCATCTACTCAACGAGTTATATGGACGGGCGATGGATGTACTCTTAGCTTCGTCTGGAGAATGATGGGTGCGTGAACGGCGGTCATTTGGGGAAGGAATGGGAGAATCAGCGCTGTTTTAGTCTTTATGGTGGTAGTGGTGATGGTGGTGGGGGTAATGATGATGATTATGATGATGGTGATGATGATGATGATGATCATGATGATGATGATGATGATGATGATGATGATGATGATGATGATGAT
>JBDFRD010005227.1:0-16244 GCA_039654405.1 Bullina lineata | reverse complement strand
TTAGCGACCGGGGATCAGTGAGGGTCCACGCACGTCCGCGTCTACCTCTCCCCGGTCGCGTTGAGGTGCTATTATGATTTTTGGCCCTGAAAAGGGCCGTTTGTGTTGATTCATTTGGTTGTGTTTGCTACTTTGTACATGTAGTTCTAATGGAGACACGGCGTCTCCCACCTTTCAGGTAGCTGCATTCTGTTTTATTGGGTAAGGCACAGAGCGAGGTGTTTCCTATTCAAAGGTAGAATTGAATTTAGAAATGTGCCAAGCGGTTAAGGATAGTTCTTGTTTGATTTTAGAATGTTCGGGGATCTTTAACGTACGGTCCATAACTCCGATTTTATAGAATAGTTATCTCCCTTGGTGCTACAAGTGGGGAAAAGGGGTGGGGGTGAGGGAGAGATTCAGGAAGACACGATGGAGGAGGGGGAGAAAGAATGGGGTTGGTGCTGTGGTGGGTTTGAATTATTTTTTTTCGGGAAGGGGGGTGGGGTCAACAAAAAAAGTGTTTCAAAAGTTCGATGACGGATTTATTTAATTGTTATTTTGATTTTTTTTTGTTATTATTTATGAGTTTTCTTCAAATCTGCCTTTTTATATCTACAAAAAAATAAATCATCTTTGTTGTTTACAATTCTATATACAAAAAGAAATTTCACTGTCGAGGGGCAATGTTTTGTCTTCTATTATTCTTTGTACAAAACAAATCAGACCGCTGAGGTGCAATTCAGTGACGTCTTTTATTTCATGTATAAAAGAAATCTGACTGCTGAAGAGGGAAAAATTGTGGGTAAACAAAGAAGTATGACCGGCATGGGTCGATTATTTGTCGTGTATTTTTCTTCGTACAAAAAAATCTTACTGCCGAAGCGGGAACAATTGTAATGTATTTTTCTGTGTACATAACAAAACATCAGATGGCCGGAAGTCATCTCCAATGAACAGCTGTGGGACATAACAAGACAGACCCCAATTGAAATTGAGATAAAGAAACAGACGCGGGAACGGATCGGTCATACGCTGCGAAAACCTGCATCCAACGTCAACAGACAGGCCCTGGACTGGAATCCACAAGGAAAGCGAAAAGTGGGTCGACCAAAACAGACTTGGCGCAGGAGAATAAACGCTGGAGCGAAGGCTGCTGGAATGACATGGGCCGAGCTGAGGAGGACCTGCCAGAACTGCGTGCGTTGGAGAAGTGTTGTTGTGGCCCTATGTTCCTCAAGGAATCAAGAGGCATAAGTCAAAGTCAAGTTGTCGAAGTAAATTGTTCAAAAACAGTTAATTAACCTTTAATTTTTATGCTTTTTATTTTACAGTGCAAACAGGCATTCTTTATAATTGACTGCAGTATACTTTAAGGTACCCTGTGAACACAAAAGGCCTCTGTAGTGTTTGGCAAAAATGCATTATTACTATTACCATTTAGTAAGCTGTTTTACTAATTTTATTCAGCCTAATTATTACTGGTGGGCAGCCCTGTCCTTGCCGCGACGAATAAATTTATTCCATTTTTCTATTACAGTGTTGTTAAAGTGATTAAAATAAGTTGAATTCGTTTTTTTATTTATGTGATCTTAATTATGTTGTGATATAAATACCATTTATTTTAAGATTATTTTGATTTGATAGCGTTTGACTATCATATGCTTTATTATGTACTCAGTTCAGTTCAAATGACAAGTCGTCACCTCAGTTTACAATTGTCGTATGTCCACTCAACTCAGTTTTGAGAAATTGGGTTTCCAAGAAATTTTGGTACATGTAATTATTGTGGACATACGACAAATGTGTATTGGAATTTTCACATTTAAAGTGAACTGATGATCTTGAAAATACAAAGACATGTTGTAATAGCCTATGGAAGGCCTTTGATGGGTTTAACTAAGATTTTGTAAAAAGTGGACATACGACACTTGTAAACTGAAGGGATGAATTGTCTTTTTACACAATTACGCATGCATGATGCACATTAAAAATCTGAAGAGTAAAATTTTCCATGAAATCTGAACATGTTGTTTTTAAATCTTGTTTCAAAAGCGAAGTTTTAATTCTTTACTTAACTTCCAACAAGTCTTTTCCAGTGGTGATGTTATTTATTTTTAAAATGTTTTAAACATGAGTTTACTGAAAGGATCTGACAGTTTAATCAGAATGCTAACTCCTTTATGCGCATGTTTTTGTATATTGATTACGAAAGGAAGTCAGTCTTAATTTGTTTTTACAAATATTTCAAATGCGATCTTTTCTGTCTCAAAGAAAACATTCATGTGTAGTAGGATTCCGTATATTTATCCCGCACTAAGAAGGTTAAGGCATCAGATTATTCATCGAAATAATTCCTTCATGTGAATGCTTTTGTTTTATTATGTAAAAAGCTATTGTTATATTGTTATTTATCACCCTTTTACCAAAAAACTATTAAAGTGATCTTATTTATTCCTTTGGAAATATTGGACGAGGACAAGTCTGAAGTCTTCAAGGATTCTTCCCTTGTCGAGTTTGGTTGATTTACAGAGTACAAGCTGGTGTACCAGACATGCCAGCCTAACGGATTTGCCGTAAGAAATTACTGGGAGCCATCAGAAATGACGGTCTACGGGCAATTACGGCCAAATTACGACAAGGACAGAAGATATATGTGCTTCTTAATCTCATTGCCATTGCATTCTTCGTTCTCTGGCATTATCCTTTTATGTGGTAAAATTACTCTTTTCGGTACCGGGGTACTCATTTTACTGTGAGTTCAGCTCGTGATTATTCCTAGCTTCAAATGGGGTTAACTTGTCTGGTATACGAAGTGTTGTTGTTCTGTCTGTATTTTCTGTATAAATTCCTGTTCTTCTGATTTAAAAACTTGTTGACCATTAGCTTTAAGTCAGAACAGGTTAAAATGGTGGAAGCTTCTTTAGTTTACTTTGTCATACAGGTGAGATTTACTCCCTTAACCCTAGTACTGCCCAACTACGCAAATTTGTCGAAATAAAAAAAGGCAAAATATATTTTAAAAAACCGATTGAATTCTCCATTATTCTTTGTATGTATCCAAAAAGGGAATAAAAAAAAAAACTATCATTTGGTGCAATTGTCCCACCCCCATGTATATACGATTGAAAAATCTTCCCTGGCACTCTGGCACATTCTATTG
Source organism: Bullina lineata (assembly GCA_039654405.1). Classification (NCBI taxonomy): domain Eukaryota; kingdom Metazoa; phylum Mollusca; class Gastropoda; family Bullinidae; genus Bullina; species Bullina lineata. Next base: position 13,102 of record JBDFRD010005227.1, on the reverse strand, counting down.
GGCAGTACTAGGGTTAAGAAAAATACTGACAATTCCAATGATTTCATTGCATAAATAGTGGCCTCACCGAAGTAAAACTGTCTGACAAAAAAAAAAAAAGTATATTTAAGGAATAGTTTATTATTATAATTTTTTTTTTACACTACAGAAATTACCATGGCCTTATTGCTGGGAATTTCTAAAACCACGCACCTGATTAAAAAAAATTACTTGTGACGCCTGGTTGTAACTTGTGGGTACGGTGTGATTTGTTTGTATACAATATATTAAAACATATAATATTAAACTTCCCTGGCTTTGCATTCTCTTGTTTCAGTTTCTGCTTTTGTTTCTATTAGTAACCAAAACAGATTATCTGTAGTCTTGAAAAAACAAACTGCAATTAAATGTGATCCTAATATAAGATAAATTAATGTGGGACTTTTGTATAATGACATCTTGGATAGTATTCTGAGTTCTTAGCCTTTGCTGTAAATGAAGGGTGAGATTTGATCAAGAATTTATACAATCAGTTGCACTGATTACAAAAAAATATATATATAAAACACCTATTTCATTTGTGGTGATGGTGGGGTGGGGCGGGATGAGCGACACATAGATCAGGTTTGGATTGGAAAAAATAATGGAGATGAGAAATAAGTCTTACTCTTTTAATAACCTGTGCAAACACACAAACTCTCTTGGAAAAATAATGTCAAGGAAAAACAAATAATAATATTCACTTTAATTTACATGTTCTTTACAAGCATAATTTAATACCTGAAATAACAAATGCATTTTTCATACAGACACAGCATAATCTCACCTAGAATTAGCTCAATGTGCATCTGTACATTTATTGAAGAAGTTGACACACAGAACAAAATCCCTGAGCAAAGAATGTACAAAAATACAAAGGTACATCAATTAATTCTCTTTATCCTGTAGTTCATTTCCTTGAGATCAAAGACACAAAATGTTGATGTCTTGTTCTTCATTCAATGTTTTCTTCAATTATTCATGAAATGTAATTTATGCTAAAAATTTATCAAAAATTAAAAAAGTAAGATGCAAGCTCTATTAAACACTCTCTATGTACCTGCAAATACATGTATATCACAATTGCATCCCTCTCAGTTTTTTTTTGCTGCAAATTTTGAAAAAACAAATGAAAAAAAAACACCTGAATATACTTTTGCACTGCAACACAGAAAACACCACTACAGAAAATTATCTGAGGCATGATTCCCGGCATGTTACTATACTGGAATGTAGGCACAAAGGCAGATGAAAAGAAAAAGGGCATTGTAATTTCTTTATGTTTATGGAAAGGGGTTGGCGCGGTGGCCGAATGGTTAGAGTGTAGGACTCGTAATCCAAGGGTCCAGGGTTTGAATTCGGGAGGTCACTGTGTTGTGTCCTTGGGAAAAACGCTTTACACCATTTTTCCTCTCCCCACCCAGGTACGAATTGGGTACCGGCATACTCTGCTGGGGAAGTAAACCTACGACAGACTAGCGTCCCGTCGAGGAGATGACGTAAAATAATCTGTTCCGCTTTACGCTACCGAAACCGGGATAAGCTCCGGCTCTACGGGCCTCATTGGCCTTGAAGGAACTTTACTTACTTACTTAAAACGTATTCAAATTTTCCCATGCATTAGTTCAAACTGTGCTTTATTCAATAAAATAACAAAAATATGATTACTTTAATACTTATATTTTTAGTCGCATTTTTAAGATATAACCACACAAATTAAAATTTTTTATACAATTTTGCACATGATCAACTTGGCAATAAAACAGTAAATTTATATCTCTTACAGCGCTTCTCACGCATAAATGGAGGGTCTAAATCAATTCCTGCTTGTCAGTGAGGACATGTCTCTACCGTGGATTGAATGGTAATGTGACTTTGATGCAGCTTGGGTAGCATGTGCCTGTTATTCCGACCCTAAAGACAGTAAGCAAAGTCCCCTTAAGGCCTATGAGGACCATAGAGCCGGAGTTTATCCCGGTTTCGGTAGTGTTAAGCGGAACACATGATTTTTACTTCATCTCCTAGACAGGACGCTAGTCTGTCGTAGGTTTACTTCCCCAGCAGAATATGCCGGTACCCAATTTGCACCTCGGTGGGAGAGGAAAAATTGTGTAAAATGTCTTTCCCAAGGTCACAACACGGTCACCTCCAGGATTCGAACCCTGGACCCTTGGATTAGGAATCTAAAGCTCTAACCATTCGCCCGCCGCGCCACCCTAAAGACAGTAATGTCGAGCGTTGGTTTGTCTTTGTATTTTTCGGGGTAGCTCCTTTTGCTTGTATTTACCATGGCGTATGTGCTGTATGTCCAACTGACTATAGGTCTCAGGTTTTACCCCCCCCCCCAAAAAAAAACAAAAAAACAAACAACAAACAAACAAACAACAACAACAAAAAACAAACAAACAAACAACAACAACAACAAAAACAAAAAAAAACGCGTCCTTAGTGGGAAGTTGGTTGTCAAGATGAGTTTTTCCTGGGAAAATGAGCACAACACTAAGGTCAACATGTGAAAATAATTCCATGTTGGCTTCATATTTTTCAGATGTCCTTCGTAAACATCCATTCATTTTATGGCTGTGCCATTGAAAGGGAAGCCCAAACTATGAAATGACTTCAATACGTTTGACGCAAGAGCAATGGCTATTTGTCCTTGCTGTGACGATCTGGGCCATGCCAGACACAGTCATCTGTGGTGAGTCACTTCCATTGCACCGTTGCTTTCTTTGCAGTGCTGTTCTAAATGAAGCCAAGTTATTTTCGTCTTTCTCAGGCGGTCGAAGCAGCTGTGTCGCTGCTTTGCCTGGGCAGCCTCTTAATTGGAAATAACGCTTTGCCCAGAGGCGTTGTTCCTCTCTCGATCATACTAGTTTTATTCCAAAGGAAAGACAACGGTCAATACGTTTGGAACTAGTCTGACCTGCAGTGATAGAGGGTGAGACGTTCCTGGGTAGAAATTTTGAAATTCAGAACTTTTGCCCGGACAGCGGCACTTGCCTACTCTTGTACGATTTTAGACTGTCAGGGGATCTTTAACGTGCGTAACGTACACATAGGATCTCCTATTTTATAGCTCATCTCCAATAGAGCTCGGCATTCAGACTCTGCACTATCCAGTTGGAGCCAGGGGTGAATAAAGATCAACAACATACCTTGCTCTCCAAGTCCTCTGGCTCCACACACTTTTTCATCTCTGTGTCCCTGGTCTCTGATCCATACACACTGCTTGAACTGCCACTCGCAGGGTTTTGTTGGAGTTCCTGCTGCCACTGCTGGCGAAATTCTTCCAACTAGTAAAAAAAACAAAAAACAACTGGCAATTACTTAGGGCTTAAATTATACTTCTATGCTATTTTTTTTTTAAATGTTGCACAAGACTCACAAGGCTAAGACTATACTTCACTGCTTACTTTTTTGTATGGCTTAATTTCAGCCCTGCCATTTTCTCAATTGGATATACTCGGAATTGGAATGGTGTTTCACAGCATAAAAAATTGTGAAAGCAAAAAAAAGAAAAAAAAACCTGGACATGCCATATTTGAATTTTGAATAGCAAAATGTTCAGAGAAAATTATGAATTTTCAGCACTCTGCAAGGGCCACAGCAGCACTATACGTACACTTAGCAAAAGAGACTATCGGTGGGACAGACCCTTTTGTCAGACATTCAGACAAAGGATGAACAATTATGGCCAGCATTGTATCAAATGTGACAAATGTTGTGCTTGTGACAGAAAAACAATTTACAAGGTAATATATTAATTTTGAACCACAGAATCCACCGACGTCAGTAAATTAGTGCACATTATCTTTTATGGCACTTTCTTGGTTTTCGATTGTAAAACAGCTCATTTTCTGTAAATCCTGCCCACCTTCCCTAAATTACCTGTTCATTCACATTTTCCCCTGCACTATTCTTCTGCTCAGCTGACTTTCCATTGTCTGGAAAAGTATCCTCATCAATTTTGCCCACCAGTAATTGAGGACAATCCAAAGCTGTATCCTCATCTTCACTGCCACTCATGTGACCAGCATCTCCACCACTTAGGGTTGGGTGGCTTTCAGAATTTGCATCCTGAAGAGCAAAAAATAACACAAACACACTGACTATAAAAAGTCAAGTCTGAATGTCTCAAGTGTTAACTCATTCATTCCCAACAAGTCCCTTGTGTTAAAATCTCTTTAGAATACTGTTATTATTGTGGAATCAAGACAGACATAAAACTGAGAGAAAAAAAATGCCATGTTTGGTGTCTAGGCCAATCTGCAATTCTTACTTAAGTTTCAATCCTCCTTTAAAAGGTGACCATGTTTTACCAAGTGTCTTTAAATAACTCATCACATAACTTTCAGATCTACATTGCTGTCTAGCCCTGAACTTCTAACTTGCTCTGGTGAGTTTCAATCTTGTAGAGAATCCTTTTACAAAAAAAAGTGGAAATGTTATTTTTATGAAAAAACAAGAAGTTTGGTCTAGACCTGAACTGATTTTCCCATGAGCCCTCTTCAAAAACAGCAATCATAACATAACAAACAATTTGAAATTGTTAACTAAAGCATTAATCCTAGATGATAGATGGGCCACTATGCTGGCTTCCAGTCAGTGAAAACTTATGGGATACATGGCAGGTCACTATGTCGGCCCACACCGCCAACCGGGAAGTGAGGTGGATAGGCTACTATGTCATGGAAAAGTACTGGCTTTAAATAGACGCTACAACATTCGGTCATACATCTAAAAAATAATTATGAACATTAGCCAATGAAATTTTAGTATTTTGTTTCCCCAGAATTTTGTTTCAGGTCAGCATCAATAGATAAAGACGGAGTTAGTCGCTTGGTTCAACCGTAGAGTGAAACAAAAGGTCTCATTAAGCTCACAACTTCCGTTTCACCGCTCACTCCGGACCAGTGTTAAAAAGCAAAAGATTGATAAGAATACATCATTTGCAGAGATAATAATTGAGCTGATGTCTCATACATGATGACAAATGATATTACCGTGTCTGCGTCATAATAGTTATGAATGAAAACATTTTGGTCGTTGGTTAGACACAGTAATGTCCTGGTTAGATTTTGTTGACACAGGTGTTTTCTTTCCTTTTCAAGTCATCATATTGTTTGAAATGTTGAAAACTTGGATTTTTATAAATTATCACCCCTCCTGGAATTTTCCTTCATAACCTCAATATATTTATATTATAAATTTATTGTATTTGTCACTCATAAATAAATTTATGAATAAGTAAACAGCAATCCAACAAAACGATTTTCAGTGTGCTTCCAGGCAACAGATACTGATCCGAAACTTATTAACTTCACTTCACTTGTCCCTTTACTCTCCAGGGTCGTAGGGGCACTGCATAGCTGAACGCTGCACCAGCTGTTTCCAGCTGTGATAGTCATCAGAGATGTATTGGTTTGTGGCGAAATTTTCTCCTGTACATGTCGCAATGTTATCTATCCATCTCTTCTTCTGTCTCCCTCGATGTCTTTTCCCCTGCACTGTACACTGGAGGATGGCCTACTACCATCTGATGACATTTCCGTACCAATTCAGCTTTCTATTCTTTACAGTGGCCAGTTGCTTATTGGCTCACGTGCTGAGTAATGATCTTGCACACTTCCTCTTTTGTGACATGTTCTGTGTACAATATATCAAGTAGTCTTTTCAGACATCTCATTTCAACAGCTTGGATCTTCTTCTATAGTTCTGTTGTCAGCGTCCATGATTCGCATCCATACAGAAAGACTGAAATAACCAGTGCATGTAGTAGCTTCAGTTTGGACTTGAAGACTGATGTTTTTGTCTCTCCATAACCACCATTGCCACCGCTGCTGCTGTTTGAGCAGCTCAAGCGAGGATTTCAGTCTTAAAGCCCCGATTGTCAAGGAAGTCTCCTAGGTGCTTGAACTGCTTTACTGTATCTAACTCTTGTCCAATGACTGTAATCTTTCTTTTAATTGGCTTTGTGCTGTTTGTCATTAGTTTTGGGAGGTAATTTCAAATGAGTCAATTCAATCTCATAATTTGTAAACAAATGTCAAAATCCAAATACAATCAAACAGTTACACTATATTTATATAACCAAACATATGAATATGATGCAATTAAATAACAAAAAAGCTAAAAAAATATTGTCAGATCGTGAAGAAACAAGCAGTGTAATCAACTTTGGTGGCTGCATGCCGCATTACTGGTAAAAGCAAGGCTCTCCAGGAGACATGTCTATAAAATCAGCCACATCCTAGAAAGCAGTGTCCCTGCAGGACTTCTTTTTAAGAATTCTACATTAAAAAAAAAACACTCTTTTTCTCAAAGAACTCCTTCTCTTCCTCGGCAGTTCGTATCCCAATTGTCCACCTCTGTTCCCGTTCCATCTTCCTTCTCCTTTAACACTCCTTTGACTTCTCCAATTGTCTCCTATATTTATCTGGATCCTCTTCCTTCATCTTATGGCATCGAGCAGCAGCTTCACATTTTCCATCAAGTAGTCATGGCTGAGATCAAATTTATTATCATAAAAAAAGCATTGTTCATGTGAGAGTGTTTCTTTTTTTTAATTGTTAGGTCTATAATTTATTACTAAACTCTTTCTTTCTCACAAAAATTATTTTAAAATACAGAGCAGAATGGATACATCGACAACGCTTATATCGACATGACATCAAAGTCCCGTTTTTTTTGCTATATAGAATTAGTGAATAAAGATCCCGTATATATCGACATAAATTTTACGAGAAAACGCATCGACATAGCAAGCTATCGATAATGATTCCTGGCCTTCAGAAACAGACCAAAATCACTTTTTAAAGTAAAATTAAGTGTCAACGTCCTCAATTTCAAAATCGGCCCTTGTAAGGCCTCAGTTATAGTTATAGTGAAACTGTGTCTTTTGCGACACCCGTTTCACTGCAGAGTAGCGCCGCAAAAACGTAATACTAGTGCAACGGTGTGAGGTGCGGCTACAAAACAAGATGGCACTGACACGAAGACAGAAGCTAGCTTTGTTGGTGTGGTGGAGTAGAAAAAAAACATAAAGAAGCATTTGTGTGCACCCAATTAATGCCAGAAGAGTATTCCATAGTGAATATCATCACTTAATTCCCCAACTGCAGAATTAAACAAACCACGTTTAATAAATTGTTCTGAATTCAATGAGTCTAGGCTAACTGGAAGATAAGGGGATAAGACGGTATGGAATAAAAAAATAATAATTAAAACAATTTTTTTTAAACTTACAAAATACGCATATTTCCAGCCTTCAACGCCATAATTGAACACGCTCTTTTCAAATATGCTATCCATTTTCTTAAAAATGGCATTTAGTTCATGTTATTTTTTTGTAATTCCGATTCCCACAGTGATATTTTTAGAACGGAAGCAAGGTGACCATTGTTTCTCGCTCAAAACACAAGTGAGCGGCTACAAAATAAAGCATACTCTGTTTTCGCGGCACTCGTGAACTGCGAATCGTGCGCACGCAGTGTCACTATAAGAACTTTCACGCGATCTCTTATGTGACAATACAAATTAACTCGTGCATTGTTTTGGAGACAACCATAAACAGTGTAAAATGCGCCGCAAGACAGTTTCATAAATGAGGCCTAAGGGCTACCAAATCATCCAGATTGACTTCCCTCGTTCTTATCTCGCATTTTCCATTTAATTTTTTGGAAGGACTGATATCCCGACATTACGCTTATATCGACATTTTACTGCCGTCCGGACGATGTCGATATATCCGTCCTCGACTGTATTAAAGAGAATCTAAGCTAATCTAGATCTAGTTAGTTTTTAAGTCTATAGTCTATTAGCCTTTACGCATGCATGCATGCACGCACACACACACACACACACACACCGAAAAGTGAAAATCCACAAACATTCCAAGAAAAAAATATTTTTTATCACAACCCCCTCCCCTAGTTAACTTACTCTATAATTCATTTTGTTGTGCCGAAATTTCTGTATTTTCTATATAATAGACGTTATTTTGGCCAAGCTTCAGGCCAACAAATTGAATATTGATAAACCGGAACTTGCGATATTATGCCGAAATTGCAATATCGATGTACATCTTTGGGGTTCACAACATTCATTCCAAAATCAGGCGACATCTGCTAAACCAGACCATGTTTGAATGAAATATGGACTGTGCCACGTGTTTTTACAAAACCCAAGCCACGTGTAGGCTGGAAACCACATCAATTCCTTTCAATGGCGAGAAATAAACACAAATCGAGCATCAAGTCGGTTCTGTGCTGATATTGGATTGCTTCGATATCGCCCACAAGACAGCATTAAAATATCTAACATACTTACAATTTGATTCCAAGAAGTAAAAATAGAACAAATCAATGAAAATTAACTGTGAAATTCAGCTAAAACAGCAAAAGTCCAAATCCGGCATGTCCATGGCAAACGAACAAAGTAATGCCCATAGTATTGGAAATCGTTCCCCAGATATGAACAACGGATCAATGAAAAGAGTTTCCAGGCTTCTCATTGTACAGAATTCTAAATACTGACATATCAAAAGATACTAAAAATCGTGCTCTTTCGACTGGTTCCTATGGCGAACCATTGCGTTGTTTTGCTCTTGGCCTAATTGACAAGACTGGGAACCCTGTTTGTCGGCCGGAGAAACATCGAAAACAAGTTTTAAAATTCACAGAGAAATAAATATCGTACCAAACACATTCAAATTTGGAGGGATATACATTTATTTCACATACTTTCACATGAATAAGTCTCCAGCTCAAAATATGGTACAGTTTCTTTACAAGGGCTCACGTTCTACACCCTATCATGCACAAGTAAATTGTGTCCATCCTAATTTCTAATATCGATGAGAAATAAACTCCAAACAACAATCCTAAATATCAAAATAAGGAGAAAATGCAGCTTGTACTGCTTACTTAGAGCAGAAACATTCATAATTTTTTTTAAAAAACAGAAACATGGATTGACAGAGACAATAGATGTCAATGAATTTTTTTTTTTTTTGTTATGGTGTCACTTCCTGTGGAATCTGTCATTCTATTCTCAAAGAACTTAGACAGAAGTAGACCGCGGACAGAGGTCTCGTGACCGTCCCAATACAGCATCGCGTGACGTCACTCAACTGAGGTCAAGACTTTGTTTATTGAGACTGCGTCAGTCGTCAGAAATAGAACCAGCATGGTGTTCATTTGTGTTGTTCCCGGTTGCAAAACCCGACGGAATAAAAATGTGGCAAGATCATTTCACAGGTAAGACAGAAATTTAAATAATTTGTTTTTTATCTAGATCTAGAATTTAGGTAAATACCTAAAAAAAAATTCTCTTGGTTAACTCGACTCAGCTCAATTAAAAATGTTTGATCCTCGACCTGTCACTGTCAAATATTCAAGCATGATTTAAATACTCGAAGTAACCTTTGCCAATAGGTGGGACCCTAAAATGTTGCACTATTTTTTTAATATACCCGGTATCTTTTTTATTTGACTTTTTAATATTCATATATACCTACACCAACAAAAACATGTGTCTACAGACCTGGAGATGGCATGCTTAGCTGTATAATTTGTGTTATGTCACATCAAGTCTAATTCTTTCGCACATAACTATGATGACACAATTGTAGAAATTGAACAAACAAAGATTACACTCATAATATTTTAGTGACTGAATATTAAGACAAACATGAAGAGCATATCAAATGCTGAAAACCACGAAAAAAAAAAAAGAAATTCTGAACGCTATTGTGTCCGTATTTTGTGTCATCATAGTTATGTGCGAAAGAAATGAAAAACTTTACAATTTCATATTTTAATTTATTTTTTAAAAATTTTGAAAAACAAAGATTCACAAAGTTCAATTAGACTCACATTGGATGTTGATGATGAAAAAATCCAACTTTATTCATTTTTAGTTTGAATTCTTGAAAAATATCAAACGTACACGTATTTCAAATATAACCATCATGACAAAAATGAACTAATCAATTATTAAAAGCACAAATGTTTATAATTTCACAGAATCAGTTTGAATCAATAAGCAAACATAAGTTATATTATACACATCAATGCAATGTAAAAAATAAAAGTAGTACAGTCTATTATAAATATTGAAAATAAGGTCAATTTCTTCACAAAATAAGGAAAACATTAAAAGAGATGAATTTGCAAGTGAAGAACAAAAGACAAGAAAGTAACTACATTTATCTAATTAATGATGATAAACAATGCCCAAAATACCCCCGTATGTAATGTTGCAGAATAAAGCGAAATTGTAGTTTGAATAAAATCTCGAGAATGAATACTGGGGGAATGTACATGTATGTCTGTGTCTGGGAAAAATTGCAGCTATCGGGGTACTCTTTGAAGGGATTAGGGATGCGGATTGCTTTAGTTAAAATTGTCAAACAAGAGAGTACATGTGTGTGAAAACGCTGACTCTTTGGCACGGGCAAGGAGTTGATGCACACGTGGACAGGTATGAGCTAGCTGACGAGGACTTTGGATGCGATGAATAAGAGGGGCGAGTGCGGCTGAGTCCCCAGAGCTAGGTGTCCCAGTTCGCGGGCGGGGTAATTTCGAGTTCATCAAATCGTGCTAAACAGTGCTAGGCTAAGTGAGAGGCTGCAAATGCACTTCTTATTTGGTTAGAGATTTTAAAAAAGGGACTGAGGGTACAGACAACCCCAACGATACTATGAGAGTTAAGCAAGACAGGCTGCAGACCTGGACTTATTCGTGTTGATGTATTCTCCAACCCTTAACCAGACACGTGGGCAGAGCAAATTCCGTCACTCAAAAGCGTAATACAATGCTGTCCAATCAGTGAGCCAAAGCGATTTCCCCATCCCAAGAATGAGAGAAAGAAAGATGAATGGGCCGCAGACGAATTCTCACCAGTTCGGTCTCTAGGTCTTTCCAGAACTTTCCTTGAGTTTTCCCTGAGACTAGGGGTAGCGTCGTGGTGCTATTTCTCTTTCATGTTGGGCGACCGTCCTACCATGTTAAGGTTGTATTGACATGTTAACCGAAGAACGGGGATTTGATTGAAACTTGTGAATCGCACCCCCGGCGCTTAGTCCACAGACATTAGTAATACGCCTGAGGGTACAGATGGGCGAAAGACCCTGCTTCAGCACGTGGGTTTGAAACTTAATTGCGGACCCGTGCGTAACCAACTGATACCATTGCCGACCGACATCCTTTCATTTATACACGCATAATTGTGCTTTCGAATGTAGTTGAAACTTTCAAATGTAACAATGACGACAATACCATATAACATATCTAAATTGTCGTCATTTTTGGAACACATCATCAATTTACATCAAATGTTCTACTCCCGTCGGGACCGAGTCAAGCACGTGTTGTCACATCTAGATCTAGGCATCCTAGACCACTGAAAAGCAGGGCGATGTTAATTAAAACATGCTTTGAGTCGGAATAAATGACCGAAAACATCTTTCGATCATAACATGTTTATATTTGATAACAAAAGAAAACTTAAATGAATAATTTTACTTTAACAGAAAGAGAATTGGTTTTACATACATGATACAGTACCTACATTATGGTTTTACTTGTGAAAAAGATTGCAAGAAGTTTCAATTGGCAGAATGATAATGATAGTCCCCCTACGCTTGTTCTCATTCTCAGCCTACTCCCTTTATGCTGATTGCACCACACATCAAATAGTTATGTTGTTATGATGCAGGTTTAATTTTTTCCTAGTTCTCTTGTTAAATGTTGGACTGGTACTTCAGACTAAAATTACAACTAAAAAATGCAAGATTTATTGGTACACAGTACACGTCTTTCTGTTTAATGCTATTGAATAGCTACAGTGCTACATCTAACTGAATTAGACACAATTTAAGACGGAGCAAAACATTTCAAATAGAAATTATGCAGCTTGCTTTTGGTGTTGTCATATTTATAATCGCATGTTACCATCTTGACTATTCTGGAACTAGACCTAGGTCTGAATTCGTCAAAAATTGTTTTGTTTTGCAATTACTTGAATTCATATACATGTACTATAGCCTATGCTGGAGCATTTTTTATCATGCTGCTTTAAATTGACCATACAGATGATACCTATGCCTGTAAATTCTTGTTTCTTCATAAGTTCATATGTCGTGCTTCATTTCATCTTTAAAAAATGCATCATGTAAATGTCCATGAATTCAAATTTGTGATAACGCAAACATTTGTTTGATTCTTTATTTTTTAATATTTGCAGGACCTCAAAAGTGCTGCTGTGCGATACAGAAGTGATATGAAGAGGACAGGGGGTGGAGATCCTCCCAAAACACCCCCCTATTTTGATATCGTTATGAATATAATTGGGGAAAATAAAGCCCTATTTGATGGGATCACAGGTAAGTTCTCAATTTTATACAGCTACTATTGCTATCATGTTATCTTTTAGTCTGAAAATAATGGATAAATGTAAGAGAAACTGATATTCCTGATCTTTGTTGCCCTTCTACAATTGTAGATCAATACAAGTGCAGAGGCCCGTTCTCAGAGCGGGTTAATACCGGCAGATAACTGAATGCGATAGACTGGATTATTTATTTAAACATGTTGTATAGTGTTTTTTAATAGGAGCAATAAATACCACGAAATCAACATCATTATTGATTGAAAGTATCTCAGCGACAGAAAGATGTACCCCTGTGTAATATCAGTTAATGACTTCCATTCAATAAGGAAATACGACATCGCTTCGTTGTTGCTTGGAGAATTAAAGATAAAAAAAATGTCAAGCACGCTTGTAAATTGCTAAAAGAGCTGGTTGCAATTAGAATAAAATGTCTCCTGTGTCTGCCACATCATCAGCGATACAGTCTCTTATTCACAAAAACAGGGAAGGTACTTTTTGCAGATTTAAATATGCTTACCCCGGATAAGATATATATATCAGCAGAAATTGTCAGATGTTTTAATGGCCCCGTTTTTTATGTGTTAGACGTCGGAAAGTTACTCAATTATAGTATGACTAGTTGGGCACCCGGCTTCGCACGGGATGTCATTCTGTGTTACAAAATTAAGAGTATTGTGTTGTAGGTTCACTG
>JBDFRD010005117.1:0-16245 GCA_039654405.1 Bullina lineata | reverse complement strand
TGAATTCGGGTTTGGTTACCTCGTTACAGCCGAGGTTGCTCATTTAATTGCTCGTTCTACAAGAGGTCGTTTTATTGATGCCAATGAATAAAAAAAACGGGGATTTGTACTCTCTTCGCTAAATGCGAGGTCTCGTTGAGTCCGAGCTCGTTACATTCGAGGTTTACTGTAATATAAGAATGATCTGTAAATTTGATTGAAACACAAAAAAACACAAACTTGGCACGTCAGTAAATCACGGGTAGTCTGCTTAAGTGGCGAGGTGACCAAATGGTTAGAGCGTTAGACTCCTAATCCAAGGATCCAGAGTTCGAATGTGGAGGTGACTGTGTTGTGTCCATGGGAAAGACACTTTACATATTTTTCCTCTCCCCACACAGGTGCGAATTGGGTATTGGCATATTCTGCTGGGGAAGTAAGCCTACGAGAGACTAGCGTCCTGTCTAGGAGATGATGTTTTGCATGATCTCCTAAACAAGATGCTGTCTGTTGTTGGGTCCACAGCAGAATATGGTCGTTTGGGATAGTAACAATTGTGTAAACTGTCTTTTCGAAGGACACAACACAGTCACAGAGTTTAACCTGGACTCTCAGATTCAGAGGCCAATGCTCTAACCATTCAACCCTCCTATACACTTTCACCCTTATTCATACTGTTTTCATGCTGTTCCAAGAACAAATACTAATACCAGACTAAAACAAATATTACATGGATCATGAAAAATAATAAGCATTACTTAAGTTAGAACAGAAGAACGTGCATACAAAAATTAACTCCTTTTTTTTACTGTCAAAATTTTATTAACAAAAAGAAAAAAAAGAGACTATCAATTTACTAACACCTAATAAAAATTTATACAAAGTAATATATAAACAAACATGTTCGATGTACTCTACAGGTACATTTGTAATCTAAGCTCATGCTTGGAAATTCAAACTAAAGGGAATGCAATCATACAATTTGTAAACATCCATTGAATCAATAATGTTATCTATCCAACTATATAATGTAAATATGTGAGCGAGATTGTATGTGTGTAAAAATATATATACACATTATGCTTATTACAAAATTTGCTGTTTTCTCTCTGGCCTGAACCAAGCTGCAAATCCTTTTTTTGAGTAGACATTGCCATTGCTAGTTTGATATAATTTACTTCTCAAGTTAGAAGCATAATTACAAATCTTCCCTTTTCAATAGTGCAACTGACAGCAGTTAATAACCGTTAATATACACCTTGTCACTAACTTTTTATATCCTGAAATTGTTTTAAATTTTTCAAGTCACTTGATCAATTATTTTCACTGTTTCTACATGATCAAACTTTATGTGAAGCATATAACAATCTTAGAAACAATGAATGTTGCAAAGTTTAATAGGAATTTACAAACACTAATATGAAAGCATATTTAAAGCAAGGCAACATGTGCTGAGATCAGAAATGAATTTTGATTTTGCACCTGCACCTAGCCAGTTGAAGTAAGCAATATCACACACAGCGCATTCAGCAAAAAGGTTCCAGTTCTTGAAGGTTTACACAAGCCATTTTCTCTGATAAATCAATACTGAATTTTTGCTTCTATGCCGGAAAGTGTCAAGTTTCAAAATGAAATTAGACAATCATAACACAAAACTAATTCATAATTAAAAGTCAAGGATATTCATTGAACAAGTGCATTTTTCTCAGTTTATTGCGAAAAAGTATAAACGGAAGAATAAGAAATCTTTCAGTTCAACCTGATAAATCCTCGGAGGGCCATTGATACAGTTTAAATAATGTAAAGTAATTTATATTCCCATGAAAACGTGAAAGGTAATATAACACGGGAACCCTATTTATTTACTTATATTGACTCGAGCATCTTTCATTCTTTCAGTATATTTAATGTATTTATTACAGTACCTCAAATCATCTAATTCATTCACGAAATGGGTAGGCCACATACAACATAGAAGGGTTGAACTAAAATGCTAATTATGAAGTCAGTCTTGACTTCACCAAGCATCATAATGGAGAAACTTATTTCACAAGTTTGATTATTTGTTCAAAATTTCAAAAAAGAAGTACAAAGATTCTTGAAAAAAAAAATATGAACCGAGATCTCTGTTTGCGGGAACAAATACTTTGATTATTATATTCAGCGTTATCAATTACCATAAAAGTGTTTATATGAATAGTTTTCCAGAGAAGAGAATGCTGAATGTCTGATTAATGCAGACACTGATATCCACATCATTTGCTGTTTGTGTATAGCACAGACAAACATCTCTTTAAGCTTATCTTTTACAGCAACTCCTGAGAATCAATGCTGAACCTGAATTACCAAGCATTTAAATTTACTACATGTAGGGCCTATAGGGTAAGTTCTTCTCTCAGTTGAAGAGGTCATTACTGGCTCTCCTACTGCCAGTCTCAGTGATACCTGGTCCATGAAGCAACGAATCCTTCACTTCAGTTACGACTGTGGGCTCAATGAAAGCAAGCCCAGTCAGTGGGAGTCTCAGGGCAGCTGTAGCACATATCTTTTTTTCACTGTCACTCAAATGAATACATCTCCCTGATCCATGAATCTTAAGGATGTAGATCTAAGAACTGAGATGAAATGCTACAGAAAGATCCTAGGCATCCACTATACGGACCATGTGACAAACGAAGAGGTCCACAGAAAGATCGTGGAAGCTATAGGACCCCATGATGACCTCAGTTGCGAAGAAACAAAAATTAAAATTGTTTCTTGTTCAGGAGGCCTTGCAAAAATAATCCTCCAAGGTACAGTTAAAGAAGGCCGGAGACTTGGTAGACAGAGAAAGAGGTGGGAAGACAACATACAGGAATGGACAGGACTGAACCTGGCAGAGTCCCAGAGGGTGGTGGAAGACAGAGACAGATGGAGGAAAGTGCTGGAAATGTCTTCACAGGTGCCCCAACGACATCTACAGAAGTCAAGGGACAAGTGCAGAAGAAGAAGAAGATGGGGTAAGAAGATGAGAGCTGTTCTTCTTTTGAATGAAATTTGAAAGGAAATATAGAATCAATTTACTATTCACATTATAATCACACAGAGTCAGGAAAAAGCAAAACATTTACAAACGTATATACCCTACAACAAACAACAACCACAACAGTTGAGCGTTTTATTTTGTTTGTTACATTTATTTTTTTATGTACAGACTAAGGAAAGAGAAATATATTAAATTGAGACAATTCAAATGAGTGATACATCAGTGTGCTCAATGCCAAGCAAATACTGCTGTCAAATAACACAGGAGAGATACATTTTCTGTTATATGAACTGACCGATCCTGTAACTGATCACCATTACGACCTCTACACATGTAAGAACAAAACTCACTTTGAAAAACCCTTTGGTACCCTTAAGGAAAGAATTTAAAACTTTGGAATACAACTATTTCATGTTTTCAGGAATCCTACTGATTACTTATTCATGTTGTCTTATGATGCTAAATAGACTTGAAATGGAAATCTGGGGAGGTGCATTAGGCATTATAACCTTTAAGACATGCGATGTTACATTATATTCTGATCAAAAGACTGTCATTGAAAAAGCACCTCGGCAGCATATAATATAAATAAAAGCATTTATTAAATCATTTATGATCACTGAAGCTTTTAAGAAGCAAAATTAACACATTCACATTCTAAATGAAAGAGAACATTAAAAAAAAAAGAATTTACTGAACCTGCTTTTCTGAAATGATATTAATCAGAAAATAGTGTGTGTTTTTTCAATAGAGGAACGAGGCCATAAGTCATCAGAATTCTCAAAACATTTGTGTCAATACTAGTCAATATGTGAAACATTCTCCAATGTCTGAATCTGAGCAAATTTATGATAATTTATATCAAGGCATATTGTAAACCAACCTTGAATACATTACGAAGATACAGCAATTTCTTATATTTTAAGCCAACTTACTTTATATCACAAACAAAACCATTATTCAGTCATAGAGCACATAGAGTATGATTTTGAATCAGCCTTTTAAACAAAATCAGTAACACAATATTTTTTAGTTTTGATGGCCCATTTTTAATAGACTATGATAAAGAAAATCAAATTCCCGGCATGGGAAATTCTAAGTACACATTGTATTCGACCGGCAGTTTTAGCCTTGAGATTTTTCTTAATCTAATCCAAGGATTATGCCATAGTCAGCAATGCATCTCATTTTTGTAGCAGCACTTGATCTACATAAATGTAAAGCAATAATAATGAATAAAACTAATATTCAAAGCGAACTGAAAGGGAGGAATGGAACCTCTTATGGTAATATATGATTAAACGTATAAAATTATTAGATATATAGCGAACAATTGCAAAACAAAACAAAAATCACAATGTGTTTTTCTTTCATTTAACTACTTATATTGGAATGGGCTTATGTTGACCTGGAACAATTAATGTGTAAGTACTTTTTTAAGTGTCAAACTGAATACATTCGTTTTTTGTTTTGTTTTTTTCCAGAAAGAAACATTCAACCTTGAATTCTTCAAGTGAGTCAATTCATCCCCTACAGTACATCAACTACTGGCAGTCCGCAGTAGTCTCAGCAAAATATATAAAAAGAAAAAACATGCCAGCAGGCACAATGGTGGGATGATCGTATGGGACAACAAGAAGTGAATGAGATACAACTGGAATACAATTTTAAAATTACTTTAAACCTGAATAGAGAAGACGAGATAGCTGAACAAGACGTCTGAACTATGAAGAGTGTTTGAACTCAGGAATTTTTTTTATAAAATTTCACAATACAACAAAACTACCATTAGCTTCCTGCATGCTACTGAATGTTTAATCTAAAATCGAAAAGTTTAATTTCAGGATACATAAGTTAAACGTACCTTAAGAAAACACTTTACTCAGACTTTAAATAACTTCCCTCGTTTACTGAGTGCTTGTTTCAAAGGTACAGATATCCTCTAAACATCACACATTTAACATTGGTGGTAACCTGTCAGTCAAGCTGCCAGTTCTGCACCCACAAAACTTTGGTTTGCGGAATTTAATTTTCGCAGTGCTGGGCCCTATGTTATGTTTTCTTACAAAAAGTGACTTTTCTTGTTTGCTCTCTCTGCATCTTCCACAACAAAGAATAGCCCTGTCTTGGAGATTATGAAGTGCCTTCTATCCTGCTTCACCTTTTGAAACAAAAATAAAACGCTGGCTTTTTAACCCTCTCACTGCCAAATTCACTGATCGACGTAAAGCAATATTGCTACTTGCAAACATTGATGCTGTTACTTCACTGGATCCTTATATTAATTAACAAAACACCTACTTCTTTTCCGCACTAAAATGACCAAAAAGAAGTCTGAACTATTTTTTTCTATTTCATGAAAACAAAAAAACTTTTTTTTGCTTGGACTCGGAGATGGGCAGCTGGCAGTGAAAGGGTTAAGTTTTACAAGCTCTAAGGGAAGTCTATTTTGCACAGCACACACAGAGCGGTTTTCTTTTTTCTTTAAAGGATGTCTCGTTTCTTTGAAGTAAATAAAAATCGAGAAGGAGTAAAGAGAACCAACGCCTAAGATGTTGTCAAGAAAAACACTACCCTCAAAATTATGCCAGTAAAAAATCATATAAACCCCCAAATTATTCAAAAACACCTTGCTGATAAAAAAAAAAGTGCTTTATGAAATGTTCATACAGGTCAGTTATCAACATCTTATTATTAATTAAATTTTCTTTGCTATTTCATCCAGTTTCTAAAAGCATAGAGGATTTGTTGATTTTTGCACAGCAGTAATTGACAATCATGAGAAAAAACAAAAATCAAACACATACTAAGTTTGAAGCATCTCCCATGGCCATTCCTGATAACAGAAAAAAAAATTCCCCCAAATTTAAGACTAGTCCCACATCAACATCCCTAAATCCCCATCCAGTTTTTTCTGCCAACAAGAGCATCATCTGGCCATGGTGGCATCAATCTGTCGTATCCACGGCAAGGCCAGCTTTACTTTTCTCCGGTAGTTTGGATCCATTTGTTTGTTTGCATCAAAGTACAAAGGATTTCTCTCCAGATAAACTGTTTCCAGTTTCTTCAGTTTTGTTAGCTCCTCCACTTCTTCCCAGGATTCCACTTGGTTGTCATTGAACTGCACAAAAGAAGGAAAAGGCATCTAGGTTAGGGAATATATTTGTAAAAACATGGAACATTTCATACACGAATTAAATAAACATGAGCAAAATATCTAAAACAGCCAAATCATGTTAGCACTTTGTTAAATTAGATTAGATAATAAAGTCTGTATCACCTTAAACAGTTGTTTGCAAATCTGTTAAAGATAGTGATAGGTATTCATTTGTTTAGCATGAGGATACCATAACACAAAGAAAAACAACATTCTCAGGTTAAATTATACTTGAGTAAAACCTATATATCTGGATTGTCTAAAGGGTTTAAAGATCTAGGCCATGTGAAAGCAGAATTAATGTCATAGAGTTATAAATTGTCGTGGTTACAATACACTTGTTGAAAATTCAGCTTTTCCATTCTTATAATGTTATTTATTCATAATTATGGTCTGAGAGTAATGTCTTTCTCATTTTTGTCGGATCATAAACAAAACAAAATCTAGGGAAACACCACAGTGAAATTGTGAAATATAGATTGAAACTCATTGTTCTTTGACTTGGTTATAATTTCTTGATTTTTATTCAATTAATTTTGTTGTTGGTGCTTGAAAATATATTCAGTCTTTATGGCTTTGCTGATATATGAAATATATTGAAATATATACTCAAAGGAGGTTCAGTAAGTTATGTTTAAGTTTTAAATAGAAACTTGCATAAAGCTGTGAGGGCAATTCAAAAAGGAGAACAAAATAAACATCATAATGTCTGGCTGAGACAACCAACATTCTAATCAATTTTTAACTTTGAACCTTACCCAAAATTCTGCCAAATCCTCCATCTGTCCTACATTTTCAATTTTCTTTATTCTGTTCCCAGCAAGGTCCAGTGTGGACAATCGTACCTTAAAAAAATAAAGAAAAGAAAAACGAAATAGAAATAGAGGTACAAAATAGAAATGCAATACATAAAAACAACTTCATTGTGCTGTACAGTTCAATCCAGAACATAACTTGTTTCACAGTATTACTGACTGTAATGCATTAAAATATTTTTCTCTTAGAACCTGTCAATGACAAGCTTTGAAAGAGATGCGCAGTAACCGTAATAGTTGCAAATCAATAATTCATACTCATTTCCTCAGTTTGCAATACTTCTTCATCACTCACAATGACAAGGTAATGCTCAACGTCATAAAAGCAGCTGTCTTGATGTCCTTCACACCAATATACAACTTCTTTACTTGCAGAGATGGTTCTGACAATGTCTGCCTATGTGCTTTTACTTCTTCTTTTTCACTCCTCCACAACTGACTTCAATTGTTTGGATCCACAATATCATAGTGACTGTTTCATCTGTAGCTGTTTGTACCATTTTCATGGTATCCCCAACCCACCAGGTAGCTATTTCTATTTTCATGAGTACTCTGTATTATTGTCACCTTGTGAGACATTTATACAAGAGTAGCTTGAATTAAACAACTTTATCCTTGCCAACTCTTGTACAATTTTAGACTGTCAAAATATCGTTAACATGTATAACGTACACATGGGGTCTCTAATTTTATAGGTCATCTCTAATAGAGCTCAACATTCAGACTGAGCAATATCCAGTTGGAGTCGGCAGAGAATAATTATGGTTGAAGTTAACAAAAAATATCTGCATAGACTGATAAGAATTGAACTCAGACCCATGCGTTCAGTAAGTGAACACCCTAACAACTGAGCGCTTTAAAATTAGCAGGTATTCAAGACATCAACACTGCAGAGACAAACCCCAAAATTCCTAACTTTGGAATTATTGTTCCACTCTGCCCAATGCTAAAATTTTAGTATGGCAGTAATCTTATTGGAATATTGATACCGTTGTCTCTATCTTAGAGGAAGCCATATGTAGGCCTACACTATAAAAAAAAATGAACAGTACTCATATACAGTAAATTTACGTTAATATCTTACATTAGAATCCATGCCTTCCATTTTTTCAATGCCATTGTGACTTAGGTATAGCTCTTCCAGTTCTGTTAAGTTGCTCAAACCCTCGATGTGCAGAATCCGGTTACTCTGTGGGAAAGTGAGAGGGAATATTTATTTATTTACAAATTAAGACGAAAAGATAAATTCAGAAATGGCACCCATAAATTCTGTGTGACGACACAACCATACTGAACTCTTCACAACTTGATCTTGAATAATGTTTTGCTCTTCTCAATTTAAGTATTTCAAAAATCAAGTCATTGTGTATTTTTTCTACAAAATGTTCATGATGTCATCATCAGTAGTGGCCGCTGCTGCCTTTTCTTTCAACAAAAATTCCTATGCAGATTATAAAATGCTTAAAAAATTGATTCAACAAAAGGCTTTTGCCTAATTCATGAAAGATGTTTTTGGAAGACATAGTAACTTGAGAAGAGAATAAAACTAGCCCATGATGATTTGCTTTTAATGTTATATTTCTGTTGCATTTTTTATATTAATAAGATCTACTCTTACAATTATCTTAAAACAACTTGCATAAATTGTTTGTTGTTACTTAACACGATCCTTTTCAAGTTGTTTCAAGTGAGAACACATACAATTTTGTTTGTGGATATATGTAAATGTACATTTGTGTCAATGACCATCAATTTTATAAATACATACAGTGGAATCCGGATAAAGTCAACGCCTCGGGACCGAAAAAAAAGGGCTGACTTTAAGCGAGGTTGACTTTATCCATTTTCAAGGGACAAAACCCAAAGATAATAAAAACAGATGCAATTAGACTTTGTCCCTTGTTAGCAAAACTCCGATAAATGGTAAGTGGTGAAACGGTAGTTGTTTCACTGCACGGGAGATTCGCGGTTGAGCCACGAACAGGCTAACATCTTTATCGATCCATGCTGACCTAGAAAGCATTTTCCAGGAGAAACAAAATACTAACATTTCATTGGCTAATATTCATCGGACAGCCCCTTGACCACTTTAAGCTCTAATTCCCCCTCCCCCCAGCCTATTCAAAAACGATTACGTTCACAATCTGTCTACAGCAGTAAGGGGTGGAGTTTTTGTCTGACTGACAGCCCCGTTTGATTTGAAGAAACATTGAGAAGGGTTGACCAGTCTCCTTTGGTCTCAGATACACGGCGAATTAAGACGAATTAGTGTGAAAAAAAAATTCCCTGGTATCTGGGACGGACCGCCGGTGAATGACGAATTAGTGTGAAAAGTTTCCCTGATTAGGACCTGTCAGTGTCTGATACGTATCAGGGAAAGACCGATCAGAGTTTCCCCTCGTGTTAACAATCGGCGGACCAGCCGACCAGCGATGCGAAGTAGCGAAGAGTGTGAACTCGATCTAGATAATATCTTCTAATTACGCTGCGCAAGACCAACGGTTGTGCAAAATGCTGCGGGCAAGCACTCTCTTCTACCCTTTTCAGTGATTTCACCTTTAAATTCGGCCACATGGTGTTGACTTTAAGTGGAAATAGCACTGAGGCCGTTGACTTTATCCGAAAAAAAGTTACTTAAATAAAGAAGGAACAAAATGGGACCGTTGCGAGCTGTTGACATTAAGCGGAAGTTGACTTCAAGCGAGGTGACTTTATCTGGATTCCACTGTCTTATTATGGGTATTAACATATTAGTTTCAGTGTTAATTAAAAATATGCATAAACATTTCAATATTACGACTGACAAACAGAATAATACTTTACCTGTAAACTGAGGCAGGTGACATTCACTAAAGTGTCTAAGCCTTGAATTTTAGTGATCTTGTTTTTTCCGAGGTATAAACTACGAATGTTGACCAACTGATCAATGTTCTCAATGACCTGGGAATGGTTTAAAAAATCAGTACCTCATTTTTAGTGTTTAATTGATCATAATGTTCATGACCACAGTATTAGAGAAAAGTAAAAAAAAAAAAATTTAGCTTTTTAAATATCGTTTGTTATCCATAAATAAAACACTAACACCTTGTAATATGAACTCTCAGTGTCAAGAACAATTAATGATGAAGACCGCAATTGAGAACTGAAGTATATGGATAACAGTCTGATCAGCAGTACTTCATTATTTCTGTTCAAGATGAATACTTGTTGATGTTTGTTTTTTTTCTCCATAAGGCATCAATTCTGTCCATTTCTGTTAAAAAATCTGCTTCTGATGAAACTTTGATTAGTCTGATTACTTTTGTGTTATCACAGCTGTTGTGTTTTACCTCACAAGTAACCAGTAAAAGTACCAATTCATTAACCATCCCGTAACAGCTCTCTTCTTCCATACCCGTATTCTGTTAGCTCCAAGCTCCAGCATGTCAAGCTGTCGCAAGTGGTTGATGTTCTCAATTTTGCTGATTTTGTTATTTACAAGGAAAAGCTTTCGAAGATTTGTGAGAGTGTCCAGGCCTTCAATCTTGTGTAGGCGGTTGTAAGACAAGTCCAAGTGCCTGAAAATACAGAATGCTTTATGAAAACACAAGGGAGCAAAGTAATTACTTGTAAATAAACGTGTAAAAAAACATTTTAGGAATCTTCTACCTGTTACTTCTCAAAATCTTTAATCAATTTCGACAAACAGACTTTATCTGGTTTCCAACACCTTAGGTCCTACGTGTACTTCGTTCACTATTTCATTAAACGAAAATGCCTCATGTTGAAACCTCCTTTTTACAATCTCGACTTCTGGGTTTTCAGGTCACGGAGAGGAACTGGCAGAATTCCAGTGCATGGATAAGGCTCTGATCAGCAGTGTGTTTTTTGTCGGTTTCCCCATACCCGACTATCTTATAATGGAACAGGCCTGGACAACTGAGCTGTAGAAAAGCTTTCTTGGATAGTTTGTCAAGGAACCTCCATAGCTTTTTCACTATTTCTTCTACTGGAGCAGAAAAAAAAAGGACAACAAATTCTACAAGACATAGGATTCCAGATTGTTGAGGTGATCTGTAGCTATTTCAAGGATGTTTAGCCCTAAGGAAAATGTCTTAAGGAAAACGGTTATGTCTAAGCAAGTCACCTGTCCATAGCAGTCTATGACTCGACCAAATTAAGGTGAAGTGAAGGGATTCACTTCAATGATTTTACAATGATTTGTAGCATTGTAATAACATCATCACAGAATATGTCCTGGCAGAAGCACGCTTGGTAGTCTCATAAATGTGGGTCGACATATTTCATTTGTTCCTAAATAACTCTACAAAACTTTGACTGGCACTGAAAGCAGATTGATCCCCTTTTTGTTACAACACTTACTGGGACTGGGAGCAACTTTCTCGGGCAGATTAATGATACATCCCATCTCACTCTGTGATGATCATGTAAAGTACCGACAAAACAGAATGTAACTACCAGTACCTCAAATGTTGGGGATGCCATGAAAATGACAAAGATGGCAACACAATAAACAGTCAGTCCGGTATCGCCAGTTGATTAACATCTGCAATCAGTACTTTCTCTGAGTTAATGGTAGAGGAACAAGGAGAAGAAGAAAAAAGTAAAAACAATAAGGTCAGCTATGTTTGTCTAGCAGCAATGTCAGTCCTTATGTACAGACTTTTTATTGTCCTGATTAGAACTGAATGGACACAGACACACACACATACAAATGAGATATATAAAACTAGATGGGTTTATCTTACTCCAAGTTTACAAGAGGTTCCAACTGTTCGATATGTGTAACCTGATTGTCATAAAGGTCCAGCTCTCTGAGGTTAGTCAATGTATGTAAACCTTCAATTGTTTTGATTAGATTCTGGCGTAGACACAAAGTCTGAAAAAAAAATGCAAAAGATTAATAATCATTAAGAAATATAATAGCAGGCTTAAAAATGTTTAATTATACAAACGGAAGAAAAGACACAAAAAGATTAAATTAACATACTACTCAGCTTCTTAATTGAGCTCCATGTAAAATGTTTGAGCAAAACTTCATGATCTGATTTCTTAACCTTTTATATAAAATGAAAGAGATCTAGAATATATATACAGTGGAGTCCAGTTATCTCGAACACGGAAATCTCAATTTCATGGATATGTCGAACATAATTCTCGGCCCCATTTAAGCCCTTATCTTTTCTTTGTATTGACGACACGTGTATCTCGAACCATTCCATGTGGTTGTTGGACTTCGCCCTCAGATTTTCATCGACAGAAAGAGCTTTTTGCTCAGCCGGTTAGCCCATCTTCCGACAAACCATGCGCGCAGGGCGGCTTTCGCTTGGAACGGGTGGGTCGGGGGCATAGATACAGTAATAATCCAAATTATATCTATGGTCTTGGGTGTTGGAAGCGCAGTCGGGGAGGACATAAAGTGCTGTGTGTGTGTAGCAAGTGTAATGTGCAGAAGTGGGCCTACTTTCGCAGTGTATCACACGACTTAATGCTCACATCTACGATTCATCGGTCCACTCCACCATGGAAAAAAGAAACGAAACTACTGTCTAACGTTGGAAAAGAAACGTGAGATTGTAGCTCTCGTCGACCAGAAAACACATAGCAAAACTGAAATTTGTAAATAGTTTGAAAAACCAAAGTCAACATTGTATACATTCACAAAAATCGAGACAAAATCAACAGTATTAGCGAAGGATGCCAACCGAACAGAAAGAAGCAACGCACGGTAAGGTCTGACGCTATTGAAAAGGCTTTGTTTGTTGGTTCCATCGAGCCCGGGCCATGTTCTATTACATCCCTTATTTTTTTTCTTTATTTCTCTCTATTACAAGTGTCTTCACGGAAATCACGAATTACGGATATTTCGAACACTATTTCTAATCCCCAACGAGTTCGAGTTTTCCGAGCACAACTGTATATATGACAAATCCTTTTTATTACACAAGCTAATTAAATATTTGAAATAAAAAAAAATTAATCTGTTCCATTACCTCGGCCCCAGTGGCCTCTTCTAAGTTCTTGATTTTGCCTATACGACAGTGGTTCAAATCAATGTCCTGTAATGGAATAGATAAAGAATGTTATTTCTGATAAAGTATACAAAATGTATAGAAATAACAATGTCCATGAATATGAAAATTACAATGAGCTCATATTTCACAACAGCATCCCCTCTAAATTGCCTTTGATAGGCATGTCCTAGTTCTACTTCTAGTTCTATTGATACTTCTGAGGTACTAAGAACCTTCCACATTATCAATTGCAAAGGTTCCATCAAAATTCAATTATATGTACTAAGACCTCAATCTGGTCAAAAACTGATTTTCTGTAAGGTAGAGGTATCAGATAATATTATAAATTAATAAAGAACTCTACTAATATTGAAACAAACTTCACTTGAAAGAGACATTAAAATTATTGTACTGAAAACATTACATTACATACTATTGTATTAGGGTCATCCAAAACTAGTTCTTGAGTAATTTCATCACTGCTGTCCTCAGTTTCAGAATTCTCAGCACTAACAAAATTTTGCGCTGGTCCATTCTCAGCTCCTGACATGGTTGACCCTGTTGCATGGAGAAAGACAAAACAACACTTTCTAAAATCTATATACCATATATTTAAAAAAAAAGAGAGAGATAAACTAAGAGCCAACATTTTTCAATTAAATTTAATTGTAAAATTTGGTTCAGTTAATGAATGATTCTTAACAGCCTATCTAGAGAGTTTAAATTTGAAATCTTGAAACAATTCAGGACACAGGGATGAGAGTAGCCACAAACACGACCGATAGCACAATCTTTTTTCATCATTAAAAACAAAATACCATGTACAATTAAGGTTTTTTTTCTCTGATGAAATGTGGTCTTTCTACAACTTCATACAGTGTTTTAATAAACATGTCCTTCTTCAATAAAACATGGACTGCATGTAATTATAAAATAATAGCGTAAGACATTAAAAAATGATTTGATCTTTTACACCACACCTTTAAGATAGACCTAAATAATCTAGATCTTGACAAATACAAGACATGATACATCATGTTGAAAGAAACTACTCTTACACTGTAACCCAAATCATCTACCCTAGCCTACTTTCTACCACTTCTACGCTTTAACTCTTATAAATATACAAGGTACTAACGAGAGTAGATTGAGCAGTTGTTGGAAAATTGAATCTTGAACAGGCAGATTTTGCCAAGACACATACTGCACAGATCATATAGCCACACTCTGCACGATTGCAGAGCAATCTATTGAGCGGCTGACTCCACTTTATACAAACTTCATCAATTTTGAAAAGATAGTGTGGACCAAGATACAATCTGGAAATCAATGCATCATTACAGCACCCCATCAAAGATGATATTAATCATACAACGGTTTTATGAGGGCTCCACAACCTCAATTGTCCATAATAGCAAGCTAACAGTTCCTTTCACTCTGACTACTGGTGTGAGAAAAATTGACTGGATCATGAAAAAGATAGTGTCAAGAAACTCAACTGGGATCCAATGGACTCTCATGAAAAAGTCGAAGATCTGTACTTCACCAATGACATAGAACTACTGTCACACAGATGCAAACAAAAGTGACAATGCTGGTAGAGGAAGCTGGAAAAACTGGTCTTTGGATAAACTCAGCCAAGACTAGATGCAGGGCCACTGCATAAGAACAACAGATTTGTGTGCCTTGGTAATATCATATTATATCTAATACAGGAGGAGCTGATGATGATGTGAAATCCAGGACCTTCAAGGTACATCATGTATTCTTCAACCTCAAGTCAATACGAAACTCCAAAGACTTCTCCACCTAGACAAAGATTCGAAACATGAAGAATCCCCAGAAACATAAGAGAAAAGCTTGTCCTTCATCAACAAATTCCTGTGTTATATTCTAAAGATATAGTACCAGGATAACAACTTAAATGAAAAGGTGTGAGAAAAGACTAACCAGACACTTATCAATCATGGGATAAGAAAAGAGGAAGTGGAGTTGGATTTGCGGCAAATTTTGCCACACCTTGAAAAAGCTTTCAATTTTAACATTACAAGACAGTTGCTTGACTCAAATTCCAATGTTGGAAAACCATAACATGGAGTAGATAAAGAGCATGAGACAAGAAAGCAATTTTCATGGCCCAAAATGAAGAAAATTGCTCAGAACCGTATCCCTTGGGCCTTGGGTTGCAGAGGCAACAAAATGAAAACTAGTTACAAAAAAAAATTACACTAACATTAAATAATAATTTACAAAAAAAGGAGAGTGGACTATTTCGTGCCCTACCTAAGGTTTCATCATTTTTTGTAAGGTAATACTGAAAAAAAAGGCACAAATCTAGAGTGAGTTGAGAAAATTAATTTTTCACACAACCCTTACCCTTAGAAATCAGTCCTAGCTTCCAGAGAATAAAATAGTTGATACCTTATCAGGTTGCTACTAGATCTAGTGTAAAATTTGTTTTAGAGTGACCATCAGTCTCTCTTTTAATAAATCAAATAAAAGCATAAAAATAAATTCAGATGTTAGTATGATTAACTGAAAACACCCATGGACAGCATGCAGTATATTCTAGTTCAGATTTTACTTTAAAATCCAGGGCAGGATGAAATTCAAAGGTCTTAGAAAAGAAACACTAGAATACAGTTGAATCCGGATAAAGTCACCTCGCTTGAAGTCAACTTCCGCATAAAGTCAACAGCTCGCAGTGGTCCCGTTTTGTTCCTTCTTTATATTTAAGTAACTTTGTTGCGGATAAAGTCAACGGCCTCAGCGCTATTTCTGCATAAAGTCAACACCATTTCGCCGAATTAAAAGGTGCATTGAAAAAGGTGGGAGAGAGTGCTTCCCCGGGGCATTTTCCACAACCATTGGTTTTGCGCAGCGCAATTAGAAGATATTATATCGAGTTCACACTCTTCATTACTTCGCTTCGCTGGTCGGCGGGTCCACCGATTGTTTACACGAGGGAATCTCTGATCGGTCTTTCCCTGATACGTATCAGACGCTGGCAGCTCTTAATCAGGGAAACTTTTTTCACACTAATTCGTCATAATTCGCGGTGTGTCTGAGACCAAAGGAGACCGGTCAACCCTTCTCAATGTTTCTTCAAATCAAACGGGGCTGTCAATCAGACAAAAAATTTACCCCAACTGCTGTAGACAGATTGAGAAGGTAACAGTTTTTGAATAGGCTGGGGGGGGGGGGGGGGGGGGGGGGGATTAGAACTTGAAGTGGTTTAGGGGCTTTCCGATGACC
>JBDFRD010005006.1:0-14474 GCA_039654405.1 Bullina lineata | reverse complement strand
CCCCCCCCCCCCCCCCCCCCCCCCCCCCCCCCCCCCCCCCCCAAAAAAAAAACCAAATTCCAAAATTACAGAGTAAGGATAGGCCTATGTTGAGATATTGCAACCCCAAAAAATGTGTGTTTGTGTGTAGCATGGTCCACGATGTTAATATCCGGCCACCAATTTGAATATAAAGCACGTGATTATTTTTGATTGGATCTAGAGCTGCATCGTTTGTGCTTCAGTAAACTGTCCTGAACCCAAAGAAACGGGTACACATCGGTGGCTGCTTCCCAACTCAACTAGATCAAAGAATCCAGAAAAATTCATCTATATCTAGTATCTTTGATCGAGGCTTTTAATCAGACATAATCACGCAAAACGCAGAAAAGTATAGTTATTAAAATTAGAGCAAGGATTGCTAAGAGTGTACGTGTAACCCATAGCATAAGCGCGACCACCCTTGGGTTTTGTTTTGTTTTGTTTTTGTTTTTGTTTTCTTCTATGTCTTGTCCACGTTATCTTCAAAGACTGCAATTGTCGGATCATAGGCTGTTCTCTGCGATTGGATGAAAGACAGACTGTTCACTCACGGATGTTATCTTCCCACCTCTATCTTTTCGTTTTCTTCGCGGCATTGTGCCTTGCAGAATGTGTTTCCGGGCCCGATGATCTCATCACATAGGCCTACATAAGCAGTAGCATGAACATGTTTTGACAAAACAGCGCTAACAACGCTACTGCCAATACTTCTTGTTGTCCCGTTTATTTCTTGAACAAGAAAGGAAAAC
This sequence comes from Bullina lineata, assembly GCA_039654405.1. Lineage (NCBI taxonomy): Eukaryota > Metazoa > Mollusca > Gastropoda > Bullinidae > Bullina > Bullina lineata. The sequence goes on along the minus strand of JBDFRD010005006.1, from coordinate 13,704 downwards.
TAGATCTAGGACGACTTTGACAAGAAAGAGACACAACGAAAAAATGTCTTTATGCATACATGTACATAATTTACATGGAAATAGAAATGGTACTCTTCTTTAATGTCCCCGACAGTCTTACGGCCCACACACATTCAAAGCAATAATAAATAATAATATTAATGAAATACAAATTACGATATAAATCATAAATCACTCTTCAATTTGTCTATATTATTGTCACAGTCCTCAGTTTTACCTCGACTTTCAAATGATCAGGTAGCTCTCACAGTAATAATAAAAGTATATTATGTATCATGTACACATGTATAGTCTAAAGTAATATAAAGGGGACATAACCATTTAATATTTCCTTCTACTTGATTTCGGGAATGATTTCCCTTAGAGAATATTCCATTAAAACCGGAAACAAACTTTCTGACGCAAGCGCACATTGACCTTGCTGTTGCTGTTATATATCAGTCTACACGTGCGGCAGGCCGGGGGCACCTTTCTTTTACCCTTAGTTTCATAAAGTATAGGAACATTGTTGGAAGGTGTAAATCAAGATGACTGGAATGTCTAAAAATGTAAGTAAGCCCAATGTTGTTGTATGTTTCTTAGATGTTTGGATAGAGCATAGAATTTATTGCATTTTCAAGTCAATTTGCTGCAGTTTTTATTGCGTTGTCTGCAGACAGCGTTACTGACTGATATCGTTAGAATCTAGGATGATCATTAGGCCTAGAATCTACAACTCTGTTCACTTCACTGACTTGGACTTTGTGTCTCCTTCAATCTCAGCTTTGTTCTATGATGATCATCATTGTTATCGAACTAGATCTAGATTCTAGATCTAGAAACGCATCCTAGATCTATATCTACATTTAAACAAAAAAAAAGCATCTTCATTTTTTGTAGACTTTCACTTCTAATTTTAGATTTCTCTAGATTCTATATATCTAGATCTAGTGTCTAGAGCTTTAAGTCAGGAGTTGAAGGACGAAATACACATGATGCAAGTTAAAAAAATTTAAGGAAAGAATATCTAGATCTAGATAGATATATCTATATCTAGATTATATAGTCTAGATTCTAGACTGGATGATTTTGATGACAGTTCAAAGTCTTCATGCATGTTTAGATCTAGATCTAGATCTAGACTCTAGATCTTGAGATATAGGGAGAATCTACTTTTCTTTTTTCTGACTCCCATCTCTTTGCCCTTCAAAGTAAAGCCTTCACTGAGGCGAATTAGCCTAATGGAAAGAGTAAGCAACCCTATTAGATCTATTAGTGGTAGTGGTAGATCTATTTTATTTTCATTAGCCCTAGAATCTAGATTCTACATTGAGATTGTTTTGAACATCCATGACAGAAAAAAAGATTCCAAAATGGACTCTAGATTTCTAGAATCTAGATACATTAGACATTAGATCTAAACCCCCATTTCATACCAAACGCATCTTGGATAAATCCAGTGGTTCTAGCCTACGCTGCGCAATCAACTCTCTTTGTAGATTCTAATTTACAAGTGCACTTGCAAGTTTTTGTCTTTAATTCCCCAATAGAGTCTAGATCTAATGATGAAGCGATTCGTATTTCGTCATCGAAGGGAAGTCATTTAAAACTGATATTAGTATTAGACTTACACTAAGATGCTTTTAAACAAAAACAATGCTGATTTCATGGTATTTATTCCATTTATTGAAAGACAATGCTACGAAATGTTCAAATGATCCAGTCTGTCGCATTTAGTTATCTACCTGTATTAGACTTCGGAGAATGGGCCTCTTCTCTTGTAAGCATAATAACCTCCAGATGTAGATCTAGGCCTATATGATGGAACAGCCTACCTCCAACACTTTCAAGAATGCATTTTTATCATTTCCTTTTTTCGACAGATTGTTTTGTTGGGAGGAGTTTTCAGAAGATGTTGGATTCAAAAGCGATTCAGGTAAGTAGATAATAATATGCCTCTAAGACAGTTTAGCGTCCTGTTTACTGTTTAGGAGATGTAGAAAAAAATCATCTGTTCTGCTTCATGCTACACAAACCGGGATAAGCTCCGGCTTTATGGGCCTCATTTGGCCTTAAAGGAATTTTACTATATAATATTATGGCTACGACGTTTGACTGATTTGACTGTAGTGCATCAAACATAATGATCAGCTCATCATGCATTTCGCTTTAATTTTCAATAATTTATTTTTGTTTTTATTCACTTGAGCTGCAGAATGGCATTCTAATCTTTAAGTAAATATCTTTTATATGATGTAGATCTATTTAGATGGATTTTTTTTTCCTACGGTGAATGTAAATCTGGAATATGCTCAACCAATACAGAGTTTTATATCCCTTTAGTTAAACCTGAAGTTGCTTGTTGGGGGAAACAAGTTTTTGAATACATACACAAAATTGAAAATGCCAAAGACTTTCACTCCAACCAAGCCAACGAATAGACAAGACAAAGATGATTGCACATATAAATTGAACATAATATATTATAGGTTCTTTTTTTTTCTTTAACTTTGAGAGCAAAACATCCTCAGGCTATGTATTCAAGTTTCTCTTGTTCTGATGAATTGGTTGTTGCAAAAAAAGTTAAAGCATGACACAGTCATTTATATATATAGTTAATTTAAAAGGTGAGGGATTGTTACTATTACTTTGTGCAAGACAACATTATTATTGCATCATCCTGTCTTGTGGTCAATTCATACATTTTATCATCTGGTTTTGTTGGCACCATTTTCTTTCATTAGTGTACACCCCCTTTTTTTAATTGTCAAGAATTATGCAAAAAGTGTAAATTGTACAATATTAAACTTGTCTTCACCAAATTTTTCTTCTGTTCTTCTCAGGTCAGACAAAGTGAAAGGTCATGTTATTGGTATTGACCTTGGCACAACAAACAGCTGCGTGGCTGTTATGGAAGGAAAGCAAGCCAAAGTGCTTGAGAATTCAGAAGGTTCACGTACTACACCGTCTGTAGTTGCTTTCACAAAAGACGGTGAACGACTTGTTGGAATGCCAGCTAAACGTCAAGCTGTAACCAATGCTGAAAACACACTTCATGCGACTAAGCGTTTGATTGGCCGCAGATTTGATGACGCTGAAGTACAGAAAGACATGTAAGAGTGAATTGTCTTATCATGCCATTTTCATTTCTGTTTTTTATATAAAAGTTAAAAGTAAATATTACTCTTTGAGCATACCTTAAAGTCTTCAAAACATAGTTGTTTAGTTTGTCAATTATACTTTTGATCAGCTTTCAGTTTTTCATTCTCTCAAAGGCAAGAAAAAGAAATTTTATTCCTTTTATGAAATACCGAGTTTTGTGGAATAATTCATTTCCCAAATCTTTTTGCAGTAAAACAGTCCCCTACAAAATTGTGAAGTCTTCAAATGGAGATGCTTGGGTTGAGGCACAAGGGAAATTGTATTCCCCAAGTCAAGTTGGTGCCTTTGTTCTCACTAAAATGAAAGAAACTGCAGGTATGTAAATGTTGTTTGTTTGATTTTTACTTAAATTTTGGTTTTGACGTAACACTGTTTTTAAGAAAGAGTGAGAATTATCTTCTTCTTGTGTCAAAACTTAATTATTTTGCAACTGAAGTCTTGGCAGCCAGGCACTAAAATTTATCTGTAAAGACTTCTACTTTTATCAGTTAAAAAATAGCTTTTTGGCGGAAAATAAATTACATTTCAATCTTTTCTGACCATCAGACAGTTACGTTGGGACAAAGGTGAAGAATGCCGTCATCACAGTTCCAGCTTACTTCAATGATTCACAGAGACAGGTGAGACCGAGTTATAATGTTAAGAACTAAATGTTTATGTCTAATGTGGCCGTTATATTAACCATTGATCACGGCAAACTTTACTCAATTAGTCAAAACTAGTCCGTCGAGAGAAAAATATTCTTGCTGCCAACTCTTTTTTATTATTGTTACTTTTACTCATTTCACACTGCAATCTTGCTGGTCCTGTGTTTTCATTTATTCAAATTATTTATTTGTGCTTTATTCTCACAGGCAACAAAAGATGCTGGTCAGATTTCTGGTTTGAACGTGCTGAGAGTTATCAATGAGCCAACAGCTGCAGCTTTAGCCTATGGCATGGATAAAACAGATGATAAAGTGTATGTCAAGCTTAAAGTAGAATTTTCTTATTACATAAGTATGAAAGAAGACAAACCAGTTGTTGCACGTTTTATTTGAGCTCTGACATTCTACGATAGGTACAACTGATGAGATCATTTTTTTTTAGAAGTTACCAGTTATAAAATCCAAAGCCAGTAATTTTTATTGTGTGTTGGAGTCCTCATAACATTTTGACAAGTGAAGTAAAAAGGAAACATTTAGACATTAAATATCCTTAAATATTCAGGTAATATAACTTTTGTTTGAAAAAACATAAAATCTAGTTTTGTCGTAATGAATTAGCCTATACTTTTTCCCCCTTGAAAATCTACTTTTTAAAAATTCTTTAGCCTGTTCTAAAAAAATCAAAACGAGAGAGATCGTTCATAGTGCAGTTTATTTATCTTTTCTTGTTTTCATCAAACAGAATTGCAGTCTATGATCTTGGTGGTGGCACCTTTGACATCTCCATTCTGGAAATACAGAAAGGTGTCTTTGAAGTGAAATCAACCAATGGTGACACTTTCCTGGGTGGTGAAGATTTCGACAATGTTCTTGTCAACTTTTTGGCGAATGAATTTAAAAAAGAGGTACCTTTTTTATTTATTTTGAGATAGCAAATGTCTTTTCTTTGTTTTTCCCTAAAACATCTTTATCTACTCATTGCAGTAACGTTAACAAGTTTGCAGCAGGTTGACTCTTTGTTGATGGGCTGTGCCCTACAATAATAATTGGGGGGGTATGAATTTTTTGATGTGATGAGTTATTTGTGCCCCTCTACATTGCAGCAAGGGATAGACATCACAAAAGACAGTATGGCTATGCAGAGACTGAGAGAGGCTTCAGAGAAAGCTAAAGTTGAGTTATCATCAGCTATGCAGGTACTTCATCAGTTTATTATTCAACCTTTTCTCTTTCTTAATTATGTTGTGAGATTAATATCTTTTTTAAACTCCAAGTGCTTCCGTGTATCATGCAATGATGTTTAATTTTTCGTCATCAGTATTATCTCTTCAATGAGTTAAAGTGGTGACAAGCTTTGTCTGAGCATGATGTTTTACAATTATTTTATTTATGTTGTCAGATAAGACGGTCACTCTCCTGTTCATGTCATATGAAGCATCAGTATTGTTTCAACAACAAAAGTAGCCACAATGTGAATTTAAACATCACAGTGATAAGAACTTTTGTTTTTTCTTTTTCCTGTGTACAGACTGACATCAACTTGCCATATCTGACCATGGATGCCTCAGGGCCCAAACACATGAACCTGAAGCTAACCAGATCCAAGTTTGAGTCAATTGTTGAGAGCTTGGTCAAACGCACAGTGGGTCCATGTCAAAAAGCACTACAGGACGCAGAAGTAAATAAGTCAGACATTGGTGAGGTCATCCTGGTCGGAGGGATGACAAGAATGCCAAAGGTAGGCCCTGTTACAGATTCGTTTACCTTCCTGGGTTCTGTTGACTGATCTTACGGCATTGTGTGAATGAAGCAAAACCTTTGTTTTGTCGTCCCTGTGATATAAGAAGAAGCAAAAAATGTCCTGTGGTCATTTATATTGAATCATAATTTTACTCATGATAAAAAAGAGAATTTGTGTGAATTTAAAGCTGTGGCTGTGACATAGGTAAATGAATTTACTTGAAATTACAGTTTACACCTGATGTAGCATTATTTTAATTACTAAAAGTTGTAGTTAGTTTCTTTTCAAATGCAATGATGTCTAATTTTTCGTCATCAGTATCGCGTCTGTGTAAGATGTGAAGTGGTGACATATTTTCACTGAGCATTCCATACCTTGAGTAAGAGCTTTTTATTTTTACTTTCATATCAATGATTCTCTTTGCATTTATTTTACCATCACATACGTGAAAATCTATCCATATTATTTATTGTAGGTTCAAACCACAGTACAAGATTTATTTGGTCGACAACCCAGCAAGTCTGTGAACCCAGATGAAGCTGTTGCAATTGGTGCGGCCATCCAGGTTTGTGTTTTTTAGTAAAGTTGTTACGATCTGTGAATTAAGGAGATAGAATTTATGTATGTGAAGTAGCAAGATAGAAAACAAGGAGTAGATTATCCAGCTGGTAGTTGTGATGTTTACACAATACTAATCAGATAATAGCATGATTTTGAAGGCGAAAATATTATTTACAGACATTTTATGCGATCAATACATTCTTTACTTACCGCAGCATCATTAGAAATACAATTTGTGGCGGATTGATTTGTACCATTTAATGCATTTTAATGTCTTTATCTCTTGACATGTGTTTTAGGTGGCTCTAGATCAAGAAACTATGTCTGTGACTTTTCATAACTATTGAGCAATGACTGCAGTCTGAATCGTATAGAAAAAATGCCCAACAGGAAGCATACTATACTGGTGTAGGCTCACGGGGATGAAGAATGCTTAAAATGTTTCTTTTTCTCCAGGGCGGAGTGCTTGCAGGTGATGTCACTGATGTTCTCCTGTTGGATGTGACACCCTTGTCCCTTGGCATTGAGACCCTTGGAGGCGTGTTCACCAAGCTCATCAACAGAAACACCACCATTCCCACCAAGAAAAGCCAAGTGTTCTCCACAGCTGCTGATGGGCAGACGCAGGTGGAGATCAAGGTTCACCAGGGCGAGCGAGAAATGGCCTTGGACAACAAATTGCTGGGACAGTTTACACTGGTATGTCTGATCTGTTATTCTTCCGGAGACAATTTGAGTTTGGTTTTTAATCTATAAGGCTGTATTATTGAAAAAAGTAGGCAGGGTCGTAGATATTATGAAAGGCTGTCTTCGCTTTAAAGACTGGATCAAAAACTTGAAAGTGTGTGCAATCCCGAAGAAATAGAATATTGGAGGCCTTGTCAAGCCAAACTTTCACGTACTCTCGGAGTAAAAGTGTTTCGTCTCGTATGATTTGAAAACCTCTTTTACAGAGGACTGTGCTACACAATACTTTGGTAGCAGTACTGTTTTCTTTTTTTTTATTTTGATGAAGGATAACCCACTGTTTACTCTTCATCATAGGTTGGCATCCCTCCAGCACCCAGAGGAGTTCCCCAGATTGAAGTGACTTTTGACATTGATGCCAACGGCATTGTCAACGTCTCTGCTCGAGATAAGGGAACTGGAAAAGAACAGCAAAGTAAGAATCCCAGACATACTGGGTGTTACGCTTTCCTTGTCTCTTTCTTTCTTCCTCCCTCCACTCCCATTTTTTTTCTAAATTCGAGTTTGTCAAACATTCAAAAACCAAATGAGTACGTATTACTTATAATAAATATATTACTGTGGACAGCGGTTAAAACGAAATTTAGGTGACCAGCAGCTTATTTTTTAATAAGAGTTTTGTCTCATTCAAAATAGACCAAAGAACACTGATGTTTATCTGGTCTTATTCCTTGATAGACTGTCTATGTGAGTAACTAAAGCAAGGATGCCAAGTGCAAGGCATTTCTTTTGCTTTTCTCAAAACTATTTCCTGTTTAACTGTCAACTTGATTGTCTGTGATACTTTAAATACTCTGTCGGGATTAGATAGCTGGTGAAATAAAAATGAGTAATACACAGAAGACAAAAGATATTATTTGCTCACATTGACTTGTTCTAATGTGAACTAAAAAGGAAGTACCCATTGGCTTTTTTTGTTTGATCTGTTTAGCCGAAACTAAGATACCAATTACAGTGACGGTAGTTGCTTGCATTTGAAGCATATTGACCATCACTTCTTTCTCTCTCTCTCTCTCTCTTTTCTTCCTTCTTGTCTACTTAGCACTTTTTAAGATTTTTAGAGGTTATCTATGAAATTCACTTTTCTCTATCATTCCAACAGTTGTGATTCAGTCATCTGGTGGTCTGTCCAAGGATGAAATTGAAAACATGGTCAGGAATGCAGAGCTGCATGCAGAGGAAGACAGGAAAAAGAAGGCGAGTTTTGTAATGTTTTTTTTTTCTTTTTTCTGCATTGCACTTTAGGATTTCTTAAATTATATGACTTTTGACTGCTTGTATCAGTTATTTTCACTGTGGTTTATGTGGGACAGCCAGACCCTTTTATACTTGTACAGTTTTACTTTGTCTCTATCTTTTTTTTTTTTTTTTTTTTTTTTTTTTTTCTATTTCTGCCCCTATGAGAACAGGAGAGTAAATGTCTGTTGCTATTTCTGAAATAGTTTCAAAAGGCTGACAATTTATTCCCAAGTAACAAATACATGCAATTTTTACAAATAATATTATTCATTGGACATTTCATCATGAAAATTTGCTTCCTCTCAAATGAGGCCTTTTCCTTTTTTCCATTTCTATTTTAAACAGTCAAAATTCAAGAAACAGGAGCATATATGCTAAATAAGAAATTACACTGCACGTTTTTTTTTTATTTAAAGGGACATGAGAAATGTTAAGTTTGATATCTCCCTTATCATAATGCAATGGTTTAGTGAATATAAATTGGATTGTGTATTTATGTAATTAATTATTTTTTTTTATTTCAGGATTTGATAGAGGTATTGAACCAGGCTGACAGCATTATTCACGATACAGAGAGCAAGATGGAGGAGTACAAGGACCAGCTCCCACAGGAAGAGGTAAGTACATTTCCTCTTTTGGGCACCAACTAGTTGCTTCAAGGTGTATTCACCTAAATCTATAGCCATTAATAAATCCCCAAAAGAAAATATTGAATTATTTTTCAAAATTCAAGATAGTGTATCAATTAGTTTATGTTTGACTTATTATCCACTATTATAATTGTATGTGAAATGTTTGCTGTGTTATCTATTGTGTTTTTGAGAGAAAAATGTATTCATGTTTTAAGTTAGATCTGATCCAAACTTATTGTCTTCCTTCAGTGTGACAAGATCCGTGAGAAAATTGCTAGTGTGAAGGATATTATTGCCAACAAGGACAGTAAAACTCCTGATGAAATCAAACAAGAGACATCAGACCTTCAACAAGCATCCCTGAAGCTTTTTGAGATGGCTTACAAGAAGGTACATTCAATATCATACTTGTAGTTTTAGCTACTTACTCTATAGAATTTATGGTCCTATTGTGCTTTTTATTATAATTTACAGTGACTTTATATTATTATATATTATAAGATAGTGCAGGAATAATATTCTGTACCTTTTTTAGCACAATATTTTTATGTCAGACAAAAAAATGTTCCATCTTCCTTTTGCTCTCATCTTATGCCTTATGTTTTTGTTAAAACTACTAGTGCTGCACCTAAATATTGTACTGTCGCAGCTTTAAATCTTGCACTTGATGGAAACAGATCAATCGTTGGAGTGTTGTAGTTCTTTATAAGTATAAGAATTTTTCTTAATTGGGTGCAAAGTATGAGCATGTTATAAGCAGAGCTGCCTCTTTTATCTTCTTCCAGATGGCTGCCGACCGTGAAGGCTCCAGCAGTAGCAGTTCTGGCAGTGACAGCTCCTCAGGGCCTCAGGATGGACAGGACGGAGAAGACAAGAAAGAAGGGAAGAACTAGGAAGGACAATAGTGAAGGTCTGGGACCATCAGTAATGTTGTGGGACTGAGGCATTAATTGCCTTGACACTTGTTGTGTCAGATGCAGGAGTGGCTAGTCTGGGTTATAGATAGATTTTGTGTGCTGGTAGAGAATGTGGGTGGCTGCCTGATTGTTGCTCATGATTTGAAGAATGTTGGATGGCCATACATGTTGTGTATTACGTAATTTATATGTCATCACTTTTATTACTCACATTTATTGTTATACATTCAGATTTATTTAATAATGCGTGAAATGTTTTTGTTTCCCGTAAAGAAACAATTGAAAATAATGATCTAAAGATTTTCATTTCCTCTTTCATTTTTCATGCTCCATTTCATACAAGCAGTTATTTGATCATTATCTCGTGCTCCCAGTTTGTGCATCACATTAATTTGTTGTAATTTTTTTTAATGTGGTGAAAAAGATTTTTGTCATAGAGACGGTTCCACACCACTGGAAAAATTTTAATGTGATATATCAGTCATAGAAATAAACATTGAGCCATATGTACTGAGTTGTTGTTTTTTTTTATGTTATTATTATTATTGGGGAAAGCTTATTACATGTATGAAAATATGGTGCAATAGTACAAGATAACTAATTATTCACGCTTGTAATTATACTCTATAATTTGTTTCAATACAACTCAATGACTAATCGGATGAGAGGTGTTCAAAGTTCCTAAAATAAATAACTAAACCAAAACATGGCCACACTACTTCAATGATCCTTTTTTATGATTGCTCTATTGTTGAAAAGTGGTGCGGTGGCCTAATCTAATGATCCAGGGGTATGACTGTGTTGTGTCCTTGGGAAAGATGCTTTACACCATTGTTCCTCTCCCCTGCACCCAGTGTGAATTGGGTACCAGCATATTCTGCTGGGGAAGTAAACCTGAGACAGACAGGAGATGAAGTAAAAATCATCTGTTCCGCTTCTCGTTACCGAAACCCGGATAGGTCTATGGGCCTCATTTGCCTTGAAGGAACTTTACAATTGTGGAAAGGAAAATAACGCAGTTGTTTTGGAATATATTCTTATTTTATTTAGATCAATATGGTGTCATTATGAAGAAGGCTGTTAATATAAGTCAGAGTATCCACTTAAGGACTCTTACATCTCTTGTACTTGTAGGCCTCATATAAAACAGGTACATGTATTTGACAAGTTTACCTCGTGTATGGGTTCTTTATTGAGAAACAGATTACCGGTACAACTTCTATTTTCGCTGCTGCTTTATTTGACGATCGTAAAGGTCATGGCTAACTAATAACAGGAATTCCTAAATTTAGGAGGATCAAAATGACAAACATTACAATTTAATTTTTGAAACATTTAAAGAAAATGGAGTGACATGTGTCTTTTTATTATTGACCCTTTGCATGAAAACTGGTTTACACTAACACTCAGCATTTTCCCACACAATTTTAGTTGGAAACAATTTCTTGAACATATTTTATACATGATACATGGCCCACTGTTGCACATATTAATACACTGTATAGTATGGCACTAGTAGTGGTACCGGTAGTATATTCATACATGTTCATGTTTTTAATTTACCCGTGCAACTGGATCACTACGTTAATGAAGGCACAACAATGTGAAATGACAATGACAAGATTAATGAAGGCACAACAATGTGAAATGACAATCACAAGATTAATCAAGGCACAACAATGTGAAATGACAATTACAAGATTAATGAAGGCACAAGGCGAAATGACAATCACAAGATTAATCAAGGCACAACAATGTGAAATGACAATCACAAGATTAATGAAGGCACAACAATGTGAAATGACAATTACAAGATTAATGAAGGCACAAGGCGAAATGACAATCAAAAGATTAATGAAGGCACAACAATGTGAAATGACAATCAAAGATTGAGCTACATGTAAAGTGAAGCTCTAAAATTTATAATTACAACCATAGAAATCTCATTCGTGAAAGTCAAGTTTTTGTTTTCATTTCACTGCAATTTGACAAATTAAATTGGCTCCTTTGTGAATACATGTAGATCAACCTGTGTTATTTGTGCTCACCCAAGAATATGAATATGAAAACTGTACATGTACCCTGAAACTTGAAATGAATGCAGATTTACTGTTTTTCAGCAGAAGATATCAGAGAAAGCATCAGAGTTCAGTTTAATTTAAAGAAGGGGAGATGGGGGAAATGATAGAGAAAAGAAAGTATCTGTTAATGAATGGAACCAACCACATGAAAAGAAGGAACAAAATGGAACTCCTTACCTACAAAGTAATAAAAAAAAAGAACAAATGTGAGAGTCCAGCGTTTTCCTTTGGGACGGGTTACCGTTACGTGACTGTGACCTTTTCTCTTATTATTAGTAATATTAGCCCACATTGTACATGTGCATGATGCATTTATTATAACTTCTTACACAAAGTCCATACCGGTATACTACCGTATAAAATTACAATGTACGCTCGTTTAATGTGACTGAGAAGATGGAATTCCTAACAAACAGTAAAAGAGGCGAGGGAAAGCGTCAGACCTGCAGTCAGTAGTGTAAGTAATACCTAACGTAGCAACAAACTGCATGTGATGTAGGTCTTCATGAGTTCATGACACGTCCAACACGATAATGATCATAATAAGTAAACAAGCGTAAGTGGGGCCTATCTGTCTATACCGGTACCAAAGGTTACAATGTATTTGATTTTGATTGTTTGGGATAGGCCAAGGGTGCGGCTTTTCTAAACCGTTGCTGAGAGGGGGGGTTGTTGAAAAATAAAATTATCCAGCCAACGCTGCAGTAGAACTAAAAATATAATATCTAAATCGCATACACGCATTGCATGCCAACAAAGAAAATGCCGTTTTTCATTCCTCTAACTCTAACCTAACGTGATGAAATGAATGCTTTTATTTCAAGAGAAAAGAAAGGGCAGATCCAGCCTTGACCTTTCACCTTTCTACTTGTTTGCCAGATGCGCTTGCCCCTCACGCAATTCAATTTGTGCTGAGGATCTGAAATTAATTAGCCTACTTTACAAGTTATCACTTTTATTTTTTTTTATTTTGCGGTTTCCAACTAAAATTAAAATTGATAAAACACTGATATATCATTTTCTATATAATTTACTGGCTTAAAACAATGATTAAAAAACATTCAAAAATTAATATCAGCGTTGGCATGTTATTTTGAATCTAATGGTCAAAGGAAATGTACGTGTAAATGATCTACATGTTTTGAGAGAAAAACAATGGAAGGTTTATTGTTTACACTTTTATCCGTCGCTCTTCTACCTGTAGCATTTGCAGTTGCTTTAGCAATAGCTTTAGCATCTATTGGGAAATCCTTAGGCTTGAGAAAGTTCTACGTCGGCGTACTTTTAAAGGTTTTTGAGGTAATGTCTCTTTGATCTGGCCTTGTGTTGGGGTTGATCTAACCCCCTTTTTTATGAATCTAATCAAGTTATTTATTGGCCCATTCATTGTTGTTGTTGACAGAGAACAGATTATGTTATAATTATAGGCCTATTTATTACAGTCAGCAACTGACTCCTTCTCCGATCTTCTGGATCTAGATCTAGTACTGTTGTGCCCTGTCCCTGTTCAGCAACCTGTGCTTCACTCAAAAATTATTATTGATCAAATTAGAGACCGGAATAGGAATAACCTAAAATAATATTTATATGTGCAGGCCTTGGCCTTTTTTACTGAATATAAACTTTCAATGTTAATGTTACTAGAGAGAGATTCCTGTATCTAGTGCCCTACACATACAAAGTCAAAGAAGACAGATTTTCATGATTTTTTTAGTACTAGGCCTACACAAGGGGTAAAAATTGAGGAAGTGTATTCGTCCTCAGCCTGTCGAGACTGATAGATCCTCGACCTGTCCAGATAGTAAGTAAGTAAAGTTCCTTCAAGGCCAGTAAGGCCCACAAAGCCAGAGCTTGTCCCAGTTTCTGTAGCGTGAAGCGGAACAGATGATTTTTACATTACCTCCTAGACAGGACGCTAGTCTGTCGTAGGCTTACTTCCCCAGCAGAATATGCCGGTACCCAATTCGCACCTGGGTG
>JBDFRD010004895.1:0-16261 GCA_039654405.1 Bullina lineata | reverse complement strand
CTCTCTCTCTCTCTCTCTCTCTCTCTCTCTCTCTCTCTCTCTCTCTCTCTCTCTCTCTCTCTTTCTCTCCCCCTCTCCCTCTCCCTCTCCCCCTATGTTAATACATTTACTTTCATATTTTCCTTTTTCTTCCACGTTATCAGAAAAATTACCAGAGAACACAAAACCACTGGCTGATGTGATTTACCTGTCCCAGGGCTGTATCCTATTATTGGTGCTAAAACAACATCTCAAGGATATGTATGGCCTTACAGAGGGGTAAGTGCTATTACTTTTAACCAGAAATGTTAAATTTCAACTTGTGATTTGAAGTAGGAAGGAGGGCAGCTTTAAAACTGATCCATTGTAAATTGGTTTTGAAGGATTGCTGGTATTAAGGACTTCTTTTGATATTTGCTAGTTTAAAAGGGGTGTGTTTGTGTGTGTGATATTATCTTTGTCTTTCAAGATCGTGTAGAAGGTACTGGATGGATCTAGGCATTTGTCTTTCCTTTTGAATTGAAAGCTTTGTCTCAAGTGTCAGTCGTTTTCTCTTGTTCCCTGACAATGAGCTTGAATTGCATTTAGAGTTGAGAGGCCACTGTAAACATGATGAAATAAATTCAAGAATCAGCTGGTCAACACCACAATTTAGGTCAAGCTGACCTATGGTACAAGCGCAATAACTCTAGCACAGTTAGATCTAAGCCTAAGCTTTTGTCTAAAGGGTTCTTGGTAAGGGAGGGCATTAGGTCACGTGATGTCTCTCTCGTGAGCAGGTAAACACTGACGTTATCTTGAATGGCGCCACAACAAAGTGAGTCCACAAGTTGGGCTGTGGGATAGTGTCATTCCATTGTCTAGTCACAGCTGGCCAGACTTTTGTTATTTCTGAGGTTTGTTTGGGGTGGTTCTCTTTGTTCCAGAATTTTCTTAAAATGCACAAATAAAGAAAAAATACTGGAATCCTGATAATTTCTCGTTATTCCCGATGTTGTTAAACATGCGGTACTGCTGTATTTGTTGATAAAGATATATATCAATAGAATTGTCTTGTAATATATGTTTTGTCTTCTTTCCACCCAAATCCACAGGAAAATTCACAAGTACTCTCCTACAGAGGCAGCGAAAGTCTTTGAAAAACCATTAAACCGCAGAAGCCTGCCTTCATTTGAGCCCCAGCACACACTCCAGGTACTGCGTTCTGTGTATGAGGAGGACACTCGCAGCGAGGAGGAAAAGAAACAGAAACTGGTGGAGGACTTCTTGGAGGTGATTTCAGTGTAGAACATGTTAGAAAAGAAAATTGATCATTCAAAACTTCAAAATTCACATTCATGATTAAGTGAACAAGGAGGTTAAGGGAAATTTGTTCCAGAATTGTACATCACTAATATCTCTTGATTTATCTTTCATAATAAAAATTGGATACAGATATTTGTGCATGATTACGAACAAATGTAAAAATACTTTGTCACAGTTTTGTTGTCTATGCCATCTTCTTGTTTCATGAAAAAATGATGCTCACTATTTAGCACAAAGATATGGACCCGAAGTGACTGACAATATTTCCTTATGTAAGGCTAATGCAAATAATCGCCAGAAATGGTACTTGGAAGTTATCCATTTTTTTTAAACCAAAATTTCATCTATAATCCTTCTTTAATAAAACAATAAATGTTATCAATTTATCCAGTGAGTGTACCTCAATTTAAAAAAAAGAAAAGAAAAAATGTGCCTAAGTTGAGAGACCCGTTGCAAAAAAGATGGTAAAGAGAGTGAGTGAGTACACTGAAAACAGCATTTTTGGTGACTAGCATAATTTGAATGCTTTTTTTTTTCCTCTCCAAATAAACAAGTTCCGTGAGTTGATGATGAGCATTGACCCTGCTGAAGATGAGGACAGTGGCGATGAGCTGCGTCAAGCTGGACGTAGTACCCCAGGTGCTGGGTCCACCAGCAAATCTCCTTCTCACCACAGCAACTCTGGGGAACCCAGTACGGTGGACAGGGAGGACCCAGAGAGTCGACTCTGCAACTCGTCTACCTCAGGAAATTCTGTGAGTTAAATTCCCAGACTTATTAGCGTCTGGAGAGCAATAATATTGTTGGGGCTGGCTGTTTAGATAATTTTTCATACAAATGTTTCACCATATAAATATTGTAGAGAAGACTTGAAATTTGGTTATATTGTTTGTTATAATTTGTATAAAATGACCAATAGAATTTTTTTTTGAAGAAAGAAAGTTCAGAATGATGATCTTTCAAATATTGTGAAATATCTGTAAAGAACATAGAGACAACAGAGTGATACATGGAATGCATTAGTAAACAAACTACAAATAAAGTATAACTAAACTGCTCAATTTATTATCAGAACACCTTATTCTATTAACAAATCTATTTCTAGTCAGTTAAAAAATATTTAAAAAATGCACAGCTAATGCAATAAAAAAAATCTTAAAGTGTTAGCACCAAACAAAAGCCACCAGACTTGGTAAAAGGGATCTAACAAACACATCGTAATAATATAGACTTCCTGCCCAGTAATTACAAATTCAGACTTAGTGAAACTCAGATGTTACATGTGCAGCATGCTTACACTTGTGGCCTGACAATACCAAATGCAACAATTGTTTGAGCCACGGTCAGGCATGTCAGCTATTTTCTTTATGCAATTATGCTTAAGTATCTTCGACTGCTTTAAACAGGCATGAAGAATACCAAAGATCTAGATTGTAATAGGAAGTAAAATAAACATCCATCACTTTTCTGACTAATAAGTGAAACTATATTGTCCTGGCCATCTGTTCAGATCATAATATTAAAAAAAAAATGTTAACAATAATTGTGAGAGGTCTTGAAATTCCGATATGTTGTTTATTTTGTTTATTATAATGTGCAAAATGATAGTATGAATGGTTTCCATGGAATGAAAATATTTTCATAATGAATTAAGTTATGCAAACTTAAAAAAAAAAATACAGAATGGTGGTTTAAGGACTGTTTTATATTTTCTTATTTTTTAATTGAGCATTGTTTTTTTTTTCTTTTCAGGAAAATCCATCTTCATCTTCAGTGTCAACAGCAAGATCTCCCAAAATCTCTCATTTCCTCAATGATTATCCACACAGCCAGCACCATCATAGTGAGAAAAAGAAGAAAAGCCAGCATACAAGTCATAGGACTCACAGACTCTTGGCCATGGGAGGTCATAAAACTCCACCTGTGAAAAAGAAGCGAAGAAAAAGGAAACGGCTAGATAGTGATGATGACGACAGTGACGATGATCCGGATTTCATTGGTTAATTGTTTGTTCCTATATTCTCAGTTGTGCATCAATTTTTGTGTGGTTCTCTTTCTTCCTTTCTTCATTTGACTGTTTGTGCAATTCACATGGAGCAAATTGGGAAGGAAGCAAAAGGCCAGTTGACCAGCTTGCACTAGCTTCATGCTGTGAAAATGAGGAGGAAACGGGTCTTGTGTGAGCCTACTGTAATTTCTGGAGAAATGAGAAGCTGGATTGCATATTATTTTCAGCCTTGTGTGTGGACATCTCAGCATGGAAGTGTTGTGTATGTGTAAATAATATTATTTCTGTATTTATTTGTTTTATCAAATTTTATACCCAGAAGAAAGGAAATTGTTGAATGAAAAAATAGCATAGATTGCTTGAACAGCTTAGTGACACATTTTGGGGAATTTAGCCTGTCTGTTGCTGTTATGCAATTGTTTTTTGTTTGACAAGGTGTGCAGAAGAGATCTGAATATTTGAAATTGTCTTATCAAAAAGCAAAGGAAATTCCTCCCAGTAGTTTGCTCCAAGTTGCTGAGGCTTTTCTGAATTATGAAAAACTTTGGCTCATGCTGGCAAAAGAAACAAAAAAATTCTTGGACGGATGTTTTAACCTTGATGACGTTAATTTGCATTAGATTTAGCACAAGGCATTTTATTTTTTCTGACACTTACTATAGACTTCTATCAGTAAGAATACCTTATTTTCTGGAAGCATTAACAAAAAAAATAAATTTTTTAATGTTATTACTTCTTCCAAAAAGTTAATAGAATAAATGAGACTGGAAAAAGAGGAACAAAATAGTGAGGGAGCCAAGTACTTTTGTGAACTGTTCAAGTTGTGTGCAACAAAATATGCTTTAACAAATTCTGAGAAAATTTGTATTTGTCAGCCTTTCATTTCAAAATTAGATTTTGTACCTTTTGTAGACATGTACTTTTTTTTTTATAATTATTTTACAATTTATTTAAAGTATTGGCAGGTTTCACCATCTTCCAAATTTGAGGGTTAAAAATGTGGGTCTCTTTCCTTAAAAATAAATAATGACATGGACAGGTGTGCTTTAAAAAACGAGCAAAATTTTCATTTATAAACATAAAATTTTGGTACAAACTGGGGCACATTTGCTTGCTGAAATGGGTTGAAATACGGAACAATAACATGAAGTAACTAATCAAAAAAAAAAAAAAAAGCATGTGAATTTATGTGTCATACTTTTACACAAGTAAGAAGTTAGCCGGATTTTTGCACTTCTCTTGATAATAGAATAAGTGTAGCTCACATATTTATGTTAAAAAAAAAAAAAAGCATGAGAAATCTTTATATCGATGTTGGCTTGGCAATAGTTATGGAAAGAATTGATCTCCAAGACTGGGCATACATAATTTTGCATTCGAATGTGTATCACAAAATGTGATCTGATCATCTTACTGTTTCTATGTGCTCAACAAATCAGAATTGCAAGCATTGGAAACAGGTTCTGCAGTGGAAAAAGCTGTGCATTTGATTTAATAATCTTCATGGGAGCTTGGATTTTGTGAAACCAGCCTAGTTTGTTAAGTGATATACAAAGGTATCTCAATAAATTTGATTCAAAATAACATCTTCTTTGCATTTTTTTCATGTAATTTATGTTTAGGTTTTTTTTTCCTATTTTTTATTTAGACATTTTAGTTTTTCTGTTTGCATCACATCCTTCATCAACTCAGGGAAAGTGATATCATAATTGAGTCCAGCCTTCTTTTCTGTTTTGAAGGATTTTACATTGTTATTCTCATTCTGGCTTTAGAAGAATGAGACCAAAAACATGCAAAACAAAACGGAAAGCTGCAAGTTTATCCATTCATGTAAAAGGGTGTATCAGTTTTTACTAGATGTCCCCAAAAGTAGGAAAGTCGAATTAAAAAAAAAATACCATGCCTAGTTTAAGAAACCAGAGTCAATGAGATGTATGGTATTGACAAAAGAATAAGAAATGACACAAAAAGGAAAATGAATGAACAGATGAAGAATAGGTACAAACTGCAATTGAAAGTTAAATTGAGATTTGAACAATATACCGTGTCCAAAAGCAATAAAAGCAAACCTTCATTGCAATTGCCAAATTTCATGTCAGGTATTTGATTCAATTTTTGACATTTCAGGTTCACTGCTTCTAATCAAATATAACGCAATTCTTTGCAAAGTTTTAACTACAGTGGAATCCGGATAAAGTCAACACCTCGGGACCGAAAAGAAGTGTTGACTTTATCCATTTTCAAGGGACAAAACCCAAAGATAATAAAAAACAGATGCAATTGGACTTTGTCCCTTGTTAGCAAAACCCCGATGAATGGTAAGCGGTGAAACGGAAGTTGTTTCACTGCACGGGCGAATCGCAGTTGAGGAAAGCCACTAACAGGCTAACATCTTTATCGATCCATGCTGACCTAAAAAACATTTTCCCGGGGAAACAAAATACTAACATTTCATTGGCTAATATTCATCGGACAGCCCCATGACCACTTCAGGCTCTAATCCCCTCCCATCAAGAAGGGTTGACCGGTCTCCTTTGGTCTCAGAAACACGGCGAGTTATGACGAATTAGTGTGATCAAAAAATTGCCCTGCTATCTGGGACGGACAGACGATGAATGACGAATTAGTGTGAAAAAAGTTTCCCTGATTCGGAGCTGCCAGCGTCTGATCAGGGAAAGACCGATCAGAGATTCCCTCGTGTAAACAATCGCCGGACCAGCCGACCAGCGAAGCGAAGTAGCGAAGAATGTGAAACTCGATCAAGATATCTTCTAATTGCACTGCGCAAGATCAACGGTTGTGGAAAATGCCACGGGGAAGCACTCTCTCCCACCTTTTACAATGATTTCACCATTTAATTCGGTCACATGGTATTAACTTTAGCGGAAATAGCGCTGAGGCCGTTGACTTATCTGAAAAAAGTTACTTAAATAAAGGAACAAAACGGGACCGCAGCGAGGTGACTTCTTCCGGATTCCACTGTATTTGCATATTATTTTATTTATTTTTCCAGGGACAGTAAAGATCACCCAATCTTTTGAGGTGTTTTAAATCATCTTGATTGTGCATTTTGTTATGACACACTCAATCTGTCTGTGCAATTGTTAATCTCATAATTTGAAATTTGCTAGTTCTTTATAGATCACTACTGTCCTTTACAGTTGTTGCAATTTATTTCATCTGTGCTTTTTTTTCTGTTCCAATATTGTGCTTTGCCTTTATAAACTTGAACACGATAACATTTTAGATCCTTTATACTAAAAGGTTAACTAGGGAATAGCCCTAACTGGGTCAAGTTTCATAGAACATCTGAAATAATTTTCGAAAAAGGCACAGTAAAGGATGATGAATCTTACGTTTTGTTTCATTAAAAATGTCAAACTTGAAGGTGTAAATTGCTGAAAGCAATTGTGCATGCATACACTTTCAGGGGAGAAAAGTTAGTTGTTTTATGGATGTGTATGTTTGTTTGTTGCGTTCCAATTGTGTGCCTCTTTCAGTGCCCATCATACTTGTTCTAGATAAGATGGAATTCAAATGTCACATAATGCTCATGGTGCATGGTTTTGAATGAGAGAAATTCTTCAAATTTACCTCACCGAATTGAATTTAATTCGCAGCTGAAGTGATGTAACTATAAAAATGTTTTGTGGGAAAGAGTTATATGGATGTTTCTATCCCCTTTATTCCTCCTTTTTTCCCTGTTTTTTAAATTCTAGCCATGGCTTGTATTCCCTTTGGCAGATGTAGTGTTTGTATGTTATTGCTGACAGTAGTATGAAGCTATGCTGGATTGGACACCTGATCATTTGCTTTGCCACATTTGCCCAGTTAATTGCATTCTGTTCAACCAGTTGTACATTTTTCCTGTTATGTTGTAAATTTATTGTTAATTATTGTCCAATATCTTTATCTCACATGTTGAGTCAACAGACATTCTCAGCATAAGCCTTCTTTTAGCTTTCATGTATGACTTGAGGGAAATGGCTTATCCTGCCATATTTAGAGATGTAGGCTAACAATTTGTAGTTTGCCTCCTTCTCTTCCTCTCTTTGTTTTGTTTATAATAGGTTTTATATTTGCAAGTTATTGATGAAATGATCATCTCATTTGATGGCTAATGTACATTTGATGATGAAATCTTCCATGCTAAAAATTGAAAACAAGAAAAAAAAAGAAACAAAAAATAATAAATTTCAAGTTATTTAAGAATTGATATGTTTTTTATTGTTTCTTTCAAAGGCAATCGCAGAATCACAAAAGTAGAAACGCACTATTAAATTGAAGAATATCTTTGATCAACTATAACATCTTTTTTGTACCATGAAGCCGTGCATCATTTTCATAATTATTAAGTCTTCTCAAACGGATATAACATCTTATGTATAATTTCACGTCAGGGAAATAATAGGGTTTTTATAGCTTTGTTTCATTGGCTGAAAGGCTTGTTCAGTAATCATTGCAGTTGGCAATGTATCGCTACACACTATAGCGTTTATATAAAGTTTATTGGAACATTGTAGCCATTGTCTACTTATATTGGTTTGTACCATGGTTCTTCAGGAGAAAAAAAAGCATGTAGTTAAACCCTTCTTAAGTGTTAAACGAGGAAGGGCTTACATTTTCACGATAAAATACGAATCAGAAAGAAAAGTATATTCTTGTTACTTTGTCACAGGTTATTTCTCGAGATCCTAATTGCTATTTCGTGTAGCTACTGTTGGATAACTTTGATGAGACAGAAATATCTTTTTTTGCTTCCTTGAAAGATTATGGTCATAAAGAACCTCAATGTCTTCCTAAAATTAAAAACCTCCAAAATTCAGCTAACATTTCTTCTAATCTTTTTTTTTTTCATGTAAATGCAACAACTTTTACTTAAAAAGAATTTTTAAGGAGAATGTTACATGGAAAATGATGTAGATTATAAAGGTTTCACTTGATGAAGACGTATATCAGTCTTAAAAAAAAAAGAAGTATTTCTTAAGCCTGATAAAGTGCTAAACCTAGATCTGGGTTTCCGGTTACATCCGTGCCAGGAAGTGTGGTGGGCACAAATCTAGGCCCGCCATGGCGCCAGCCATCTGGGAAGTGTGGGAGGCCGACATCCGGACTTCCTTTGTAATGGAAAAGTACTGGCTTCAAATAGAGGCTGCACTTTTGATCATGCCTAAATTAACCATGAATATTAGCCAATGATATTTCAGTACAATGTATTTTGTTTCTCCGAGAAAATTGTAGGTCTATTCGATCAACAAAGATGGCATCAGTCGCTTTGCTCAACCGTGCTTTGACATGCAGTGAAACAAAAGGCCTCATTAAGCTCACAACTTCCGTATCACCGATTGCACGTCACCTTAAACAAATGAACAGGAAATCCTTCCAAGAAGCCTAATGCAAAACATCTTCAATGTAAATCATACATTTCTTGATGATTGATGGCAAAAATACATGTAATATTAGAAACAAATTGCCTACATCATGACACAAGCGATCATTTTTCATCGTGCCAGTACCACAAAAGTGAGGGAAATGTTTCTTTTTCAAGTGGCAGCACTTGAACTTGAACGTTCTTGATTTCATGAAGTTACCACAACAAAACAGTGAAGGGCAAGATGTAATTTAACCCTGATTCCTTGGTGCTCATGTTGTCTTAGTGAAAAATACAGAGGAGTGTAACTATTATCATACCCAAACAAATTATTCTGTTAACGAAATTGACAAAAGTGCCTTATGGCCTCAGGCGTAGATGTTACAGCTTCCAATGAGGGAATTTGTCAAAGTTAATTATGGTTCTCTCGTTTCAAATATTCTTCCTCATCCAATTATTTTTTTTTAAAGAAAGTGTAAGAATGTATTGAAATGCTGTACCGTTAGTGTGTGGATTGATTTGTTTGGTTTTAAATTTTGGATAATCTCATCTATACAGAGTGGAAAAAAGACTTGATAACATTGTAGCAGTACACTCAATATTCAGGTAAAATAGTTCTTTCAATTTGGGCAGGCAACAAAAACATATTTGAAAATTATTACAATAAAGGAAATGACAGAGGGTTGCATATCTATGTGAACAATGTAGCTCACAACAAGAAAGTTGGTAATAAAACTTCTGACATG
Organism: Bullina lineata; assembly: GCA_039654405.1. Taxonomy (NCBI): domain Eukaryota; kingdom Metazoa; phylum Mollusca; class Gastropoda; family Bullinidae; genus Bullina; species Bullina lineata. Next base: position 6,852 of record JBDFRD010004895.1, on the reverse strand, counting down.
GATACATAAGAGTTGTTAATAAGCATCTATTGCTCTCTACTTTAGTTTTAAAAGTCCAGGTACAGACATGTTCTCATTCATCTCTTGGTTGGGAAATTTTTTTTCCAGAATGTGTATGCACCCTTGAAGAACCTCGTGAATGCTTCCAACTATGCAGTTTAGCCCAATGGGTGTTTATAATCGTTTCACTTGTAGCATTAGTGCTTCTGTCCGATTTAGACCAAAACAAAGATGAGAAGTATTGGCTCCACCGGTAGTGGGCACGCACTATCCACTATCATCTGCATCAAACTATTGATTTGAACTGACTTCAAATAATAATCATAATCATAACGCAATATGTATCCAGAGTTCAAAGATCATAGTTCAATGCGGACTAACACAACATGCATCAGCGCCCAGCTATACAATCCCTTGTGCTGTCGGGTTTGAGGCACCACTACTACTACTAGCATCACACCATATGGGCCACAAATTGGCTTTTTAATTTTTAGCTCCTTGACGATGGTTCCATTTGATGCGCCGCTCAGAAACGAATTGATACGCTGAAAAAAGATTAATATAGTGTAACTGGACCAGATATAATACAACCATTTCATTTCAGTTTACAAAGATTTTGCGTGAAGTGTCCATTTTTCATGTAAATAGGAATGTATTGGCCACCCTGCGCAGACCAGCTGACATCATCATGTCCAGGCCGGCACTAGAATGGAATCCGCAAGGGAAAAGAAATAGAGAGAGGCCAAAACAGACATGGCAAAGATCCATTGAGAGCAAGGCCAAGGCTGCTGGAATGACATGGGCCCTATTAAATTTTAAAAGGGTGGCCCAAAACTGGGCGCCGTGGAGAGGTGTTGCAGCCCTATGTTCCACACGTTTTGCTTGTTCCAACCTGACATTTCAAAAAGCTAAGTCTTTGCTTGCACTGGTCTAAAAAAATTAATGCTGTTTTGTTTGTATGACGGGTTTTTTTCAAGGTGGGTAGGCCTACCGGTAATACATACATGTAATTGAAAGAAGCTCTCCCAAAGTAGACAAACACAAAAATGAACCAAATGTGTCAACATTACTATCAAGGGTGAACAACGACAACCACATGGAAGGAGAAAGAATCAGAAAAGAAAACTTAGCTGACATCCAAGATGGAGAAAGTCTAAAACATGATCTATCCACTTTGGATTTTTTCAGCTTCCCTGCAGCATTCATCCTTTTTTGTTTTGCATTCATTGTTTTAGAATGTTAAGCACTCAGTTTTTTAATGGGATAAAAAACGTATACAACGTTGGTGCTATTTTTATTTTTATTATTTGTAGTAGTATTATCATCCATCAGATCACCAGCCATCTGTTTTATTCTTATGAGCATTACTATTCTTTCCCCACTATCCATCAGGCAACCAGCAATCTATCTAACAAAACACTAACATCATTACATCAACATAGAGTGAAAGTAGAGATACACAATTCTTCACAAGGAGAACGCTCAAGAAAAGGCTTCCACTTGTTGGAACAGTGGTAAGAAACATATTTCACGTCAACGAGGCAGGTGAAGAAAATCAACCATTTATTTAGTCACGGTGAGGTAGGGCTCAGTGTACCTCAACTCGGCGACACGGTTTCAACTATTGTGTTGGCCGACTGTCAAAATCGTAGTGCAGTATTAGCCTAACTGGTTGGGTGATTTTATGGTCATTTAACTGATCAATTATGCCTGGTCAGTTCTTGTTTGTTTTTCTGAGTTCTACTAATAGTAGTCTGATTCATGCCTTTGCGCGCGGTTGTCAGGGAGATCGACTGTTAGGCTACTACAGTTTAACACAGGCCCACAACAGGGAAGCACAAGCAAACACACAGACCACACATGTAGTCAGACATGTACGCACATCACAGAGCAAAGCACACAGGAATGCAGTACAATTATTTCAGTGTCCAGTCTATCCAACTCGATCAACTACTGAAAAGAAAACTAACACACTGTCAGACTTTTAAAAAAAAACGGACAACTGTATAATTTCTTTATTTGTCTAGACAAATCAATGGAAAGTTGATATTATATAAAGTCACACCAAAATCATACAACAAAACACATGTTGTATTTAAATAGACCTGAAGACAATTTCATAAGTACAGAAATAATTTACATCATTTCATTTATCCATCACAAATTAGAAACAGAATTTTCAGAAAATATGTTATTCAAACAATAATTTGTTGGATATTATTACACGTATTATATATATGATTTGGAGCAAGATAAATGATTTACATTAGGCCTATACACTGTATCTCTATTGCATCTTACATGCTTAAATCTGGCACCCTTCAGTATAAATTAAAAGCAAAGGAACTTTTTATATATATATAATTATAATTCTCAGCACAATTCGTTGATTTCCAAATGTCAACATCACAACAATGATCAAGGAAAACTTTATACCGTTTTGTATTAAAATTCAAATTTGGGGGCTGAATACCCGCAAATCATGACCTGTTTGAATGTCCTCCGTCAAGAAGTTCAGACTAAACAGTTGCACCCTGTGGGAAGTTTTGTTAGAGATAAACAGGCTTCTGAGAGAAGCAGGGTAAACAATGATGAATTTCTCACTCCATAAAGAGGGCCATATCTCCCAGCGGTGACCTCGCATCAAATCAAATCACAGAATAGCTCAGTCGCTAGATTGTTTGCATATGAGTTCGGTGACACATGCATTTTTTTTTCGTCGAACTTGATCACATGACCAAGGTAGTGGAGAATCTGAATGTCAAGCTCTAATGATGATCAGCTATAAATTACTATAAATAAAATAGATCCCTACACATAATTTAAAATTGTACAAGTGTAGGCAAGTGCTGCTGTCCTATGAACATTTCTAAATTACAAAAATATTCTACCTTTGAAAGTCACACTCTTTGACAATACAGAATAACCACAAAAATTAATGAAGCTACCTGAACGGTTGGCTGCATACAAAACAGTCAGTCCGGTATTATGGGTTAAAAAAAACCCTTTGCAATTGAGACTGAGAAAAGTATCAGAGGGACAAGACCAAGAAAAGCCATCCGACAAGGCACCTTTCTCCCCCAATAGGTGCACTGGTCCTCCTCCAACCGCTCTATCTCTCAAGCTTAGCTCCTTCATGCCACTCGATCCAGATCTCAATAGTCGTGCTAAACATGAAAAGGTGCTGTTGACTGGGCAACACTGAGCTCAAGCCAGGACATGGAGTACCCAGATGAATTACAAAGACATGGTCAAAGCAAAGCCTTGGGTAATAGTAATAGAGAAAGTTGACTGAAATTAAACCTAAACAGAGTGAAGAATGATAGCATTACTGTACTAAAGATTTCAAGGCAACACTTGGAGGAAAATTGTATCCACAGTCTGCAGTAGATCAAATTTTTTGACAAATTACAACTCAGTTTTACAATAACAAAACAAGGTTTGAGTGAATTGATAATACTGTATCCCATTAAATTAAAATACAGCAGGAAAAACCTAGCCATAAAAATACTACAAATGTGTAGCAATAGAAGCCACAGCTTACAAAGAAACTAGAAGAAGGATAAGGAAAATCATAGTTAACATCAAATGGAATGAGAAATAGGAGTTTGACAGTACGTGAGGCACTATGATGGAATGTAGCCTATTATAGAAGAGGAAACTGAAATGATATGGTCATGTAACAAGACCACCTTGTAGTTTGTAGCCTATCCAAGGCCAACTTTCAAGGAACTGTTGAAGAAGAGAGAGAAAGGAGAAGTCAAATACAGTGGTGAAGAGGCAATATCCTTGAGTAAACCAGGAAAACTTAACCTAAACCAAATGACGGAACAGGGGAATGATTCTTCTTTGACGATCCAACGCAGCGGCCACATGACCCAGGCAGGTTATGAACCAGAAACAATATTTGTAACACAATCAGTTTAGAACTAGGTTCTGCTAGAAAGAATTTCACTTTAACTTAATCAGCTCAAACTGTATTTCAAGCTGGAATGTTGATATTACATGTATTTTCAACTGTGGACTACTGAACATGGACATTTCCACTGCACTTGATGAAGATAAAGTTTATTGCCACCAAACTTGTTAAAATCTTGATCTGAAAATTGGAGCACTTGTATGGTACTGAAACAATCAAGACAATTAGATCTATAGTTTTAGAACATTCTTTTCAACTTCTCATGTGTTTCATAGTAAGGCCTTTCAGAGAAAAAAAATCCTTTTGGGCAAAACTTTCAGGGTTTCTGAGGTTTCATTATAAAATACAAGTGGCACAGTGGTTGAATGGTTAGAGCGTAGGATTTCTAATCCAGGGGTCCTGGGTTCGAATTCAGCGGTGACCGTGTTGTAGCCTTGGGAAAGACACTTTACACCATTTTTCCTTCTACCCAGGTGCGAATTGGGTACCGGCATATTCTGCTGGAGAAGTTAACCTATGATGACAGACTAGCATCCTGTCTAGGAGATGATTTAAAAATCACCTGTTCCGCTTCACGCTATCGAAACCGGGATAAGCTCCGGCTCTATGGGGACCTCATTGGCCTTGAAGCAGCTTTACTTACTTTACTTTTATAAAATATAGAAAACTGAAAATACAACAAGAGTATTCTGATAAAAACTATTATTATGCTCCATCCTTATGACACATAATAAATTGCAATGTCTGAGATTTTCCATTTTTAGAAATACAATAAAACATCAAACTATACAGAAAAAGGAATCACAGTCAAACCAAAAGAAATCGAGGTTTAAAAAAAGCATTACAGGGTAACCAAATAAACAAGCACCTTCTGTTATTGATGTGCACGTGATATTAATATTCAGCAAATAATGATGTACACAGAGAAGACTGAAATAATAATCCACACAAGATGGACAATTACCTTTATAAAGAAGTTGATACTCCTTCTTGTAGCTTATAATTTTAAAGTACTGGTAACATAAATAAAATATATATCCTTGCATCCAGCAATATCTCAAAAACAACCATGACAAAAGAAAAGGAATGGAAATCTGTCTTACTCATTGTACCATATCGTACATATTTCCCATTTTACCTACCAAAATAAGAATCACAATGTCTGTTCATTAGTATTTCCAGGGAAATGGGGAGAAAATTATAGCATAATACTGCTTTTAACTATGAGTTCCCTGTTTCCATTTTCATTAGAAAGAGTTGGAAAGCATTGTGCCTTCGCAGCAATTTTACTGATAAAGCGCATATATAATATAAAATTAAGGATTTATACACAGTTCTCTTGACAAAAGAATGAAAGAGGATGTATTCCTTGTGGTGTAAATAAATATTTAAGATTGAAAACAGAAGTGTTGAAGAAAACATTCAAAGATACAGAAACTTGTGCCATTCAACAGATTAGACAAGTTGAAATTGCACTCACATATTAGTGGAATGAGTTCTAATGGAATGTTATCAATGTTTTCAATGGAAAAAAAACAGTTGTAACATATAATTAAATCAATTTGACCATGAAAAGAAGCTGCTTCAATGAAGAGGAAATTTTCATCATTAAAGAAAATGGAACCCTTGAGATTGTCTCCTTCTAACTGTCTGAGGTCAAGAAGGAATAACGACTTAGGACAGTGAAAATGGACATGCTGCAGTTGATGGAAAATATTATTTGAACCAACTACACAAGTTAATTAAGAATACACAAAACCAATATGAAATATTCTGAAAGTCCTCCATCAATGGCAGAAGTGATGTGTCATGTACATTGTATATCATCTACAAGAAAAAAAAAATGGAAATGAAACATTTAAACAGTGTTGTTTAAGTACAAAATTGATAAGTATGATACTTGAACAGATATATTTCTGAAAAATGAGATCAAACAAAAAGCACACATTTTTCATCTTAGATCTGTTTGCAAATAATTACCATATGTAACTCAAGTAAATATTTGAATATCAGTCATGTTAAAAATGATCTTCACATTTATGTCACGATATGTTTATGATTTTTCCACACACATAACAAATTCATCATATACGAAATCTACACATTATAACATTTTTATAAGAGCTTTGCTATACATATCAATTTTCACATATTTACCTTAAAATCTATGGCTCTGAAATGCGCACATTTTATTTATTCGGATCCTCAAATGGCCACAATGAGTCAATTCCACCATTATTTATAGAGATTCTCCACTAAAGATTCAGGTTTAAAATTCCTGACTTAATGGCACAAACATTATATTATAATGAGTGATACTCCACAATGCTGCACTTACAAAGAATTTTATAAGAAAAATGAGAAATTTTTCATAAAAGACTACATGCACACATTGAAGTGCTGTTGTCAAAATGCCCACCATTCATCTTGCAGAGAAAGAAACAAATTGAGGGGAGGGGAGGGGGCACACACATTGAACAGAGACAGAGAGAGAGCTGTTAATTTCATCTCGATGAATTCCAAATTCCAAAAGGTGCCGCCCAACATTTGCATCGACAATAAAACTTCTCTTCAAAGAAAGCTTCTTCCTATACTCTCTTTTGTCTTAGATACAATCAATGAGACCTGTTCAGAAACCATGTGGGTGAAAGCAATATAAAGAAGATGCAAACAATGGATATGGTAAAAAGGATGCAAAAGTGCAAAGTAAGCTTTTTTAGTTCTGGATTTTACATCGGTCAGTCAAGAATGTCTATTTTAAGTGTTAAACTTGGATCAACTGGGCTGTAAACCAATGGCCCCCTGCAACATTCACTGTATACGGTGGAATCCGGATAAAGTCAACATCTCGGGACCAAAAAAAAGTGTTGACTTTAAGCGAGGTTGACTTTATCCATTTTCAAGGGACAAAACCCAAAGATAATAAAAACAGA
>JBDFRD010004784.1:4077-16262 GCA_039654405.1 Bullina lineata | reverse complement strand
CTCTCTCTCTCTCTCTCTCTCTCTCTCTCTCTCTCTCTCTCGCTCTCTCTCTCTCTCTCTCTCTCTCTCTCTCTATCTATCTCCCCCCCCCCCTTTTTTCCCCATCTGTTACAAGTGACACCCCAAATGAAATAATTATGTCCGCTGTAGCAAACACTAAGATCCTGCTGCTCCCCCGAGTTGTGTCTATGTACTGACAGCGTGAAACAAAGCATACATTTCTCGTGTAGACACAGTCATTATCTTTTCATGAAGTCAGCAGCCTCCGCGATAAACCAGCGCGAGCTGTTACAGGATCGAAAACGTCTGAAACACACAAAAAGAAAAACAACAATAACAGCAACTTCAACGGTACCGTACCGTTAGAAGAGCCACAAACCACAACTACAACAGTGGCAACAGCAGCAACAATAACAATAAGAACAACAAAAGCATCAAGAGCCAAGTAGGTAGCCTAACCAGGGCACACAAGAAAGTAGTGTTACAACAACGAACAACAGCAGAGAAGAAGCGGGAAGGTTTAGTACTTTTGTTTTTCTTATACGTATAAATCTTTATTCTTTTTTTTTTTTTTCGTTCCTTCGACAAGAAGTACAAGGCCTGACCCTGTCGGGGCCGGCTGATGAAGAGCATTTTTTTTTTCTGAGATACATGCATACAATTAGCTTCAAATTGGTTTGAATCCCAGGCCACTGGGTTCATTGATAAGTTCAGTGCTACCAAGTCACCTTTCCGGGAACAGCAGGTAGCACTATGAGAGAAACCTCCTTACACAACAGAGATCTTGACGTGGCTGTGACAGCCAGCTTGACGAGAAAACTATCCATTAATCGATTATTCTTAGGTTTCAGAAGTTGGTCTATCACTGCTTCTGCTTTGGACTGTTGTAATAATAAAAACAACATTATTAATATTAATAACAATAATAATTAAAATAATAATAATAATCTTATTATAATGGAGCTAAGCCCCAAACTTTGTAGCACTATGGGCTAACAACATTATTAATAACAATAATAATTAAAATAATAATAGTAATAATGATCTTATTATAATGGAGCTAAGCCCCAAACTTTGTAGCACTATGGGCTTAAAAACGAAGAAATGAAAGGCCGTCAAAATTGGCATGTTGATTGGGACCTACAAAACGCATTCCGTGGCAAGAATCTTTACCCAAAATAATGTTTGATTTGTATACAATTTGACAAAAAACACATTATAAAAGAAAAAATGTAAAAAATCGATAGGCCATTTCAAAACGAACTACTTCCCCTTTTAAGCCCACTTCCTCTAATTGCTCCGTTTGTAGCGACGCACGAACTCACGGGTGCGCACCTCTCGATCCATCATTGTACGTATCTGTTCCGTTCGTAGAACGGAGAATTATGCTTGTAATAATAATAATAATAATAATAATAAATCACAGAGGATAAGAAAGGGAAGTAGGCATAGACGCGAATGGAATGATATTCCATAACGGGCAGGCTCGGCGCTGAGCGAGACAGTCAGGATGATGACAATCCCCGAAAAAAGAAGGGAAATGGAAGACAAATCCGTGATACCCCCAACCGTCATTAAAACTGCAGGGCAGATGGCCTGGCCTGTTACTGCGGCCTTTAGTTTTGATTAAAATGGCGTGCCATCACAGTTTGGTCTCCTTCCCAAGTCTATAATAATAACTTGTTGTTTTATTCTTTCTATTCATTTTACTCTGTTTAAATCTGTGTTTCTCTCTTTTTCAGATGCAGTAAGAATAATGTGATCTAACCGGCGCACTGGAGTTTTGTTAAAAAGCTAGTCCAAAAATAAGAACAGCAAGAACAGGACCCGCGGGCTCTAACTGAAAAGCCCTATATCGGCCTGACCCCCTGTTCAGCCCATCAGCGGTCGTTGAGTTGTTCTGCTTCTCCTTCTCCGCCTTCGTGGATTTGTTCCCAGCGAAGACATTCACAAATCGTTCCCACCACCTCCACCATCAGCATCGTCCCGTCACCACCACCACCCCCACCCCCACCACCCTCACCTTAGAGGTTCACCCGGTCTCCCAATCATCAATCATATTGGATTATCGATCTCTGATTGCCGATGTCGGCATCCCCTGGTTTCGTGTCTGCTTACCCAATATCGGATCACGGACGTCAGGCGGGTCGGAGGGAGCAGTTCACCGGAAACGCCTTGTCTTCTCTTGAGCAGCAGGTAAAGTGGGGTGGGGCTCATAGCTCCGGCGCTTTCTTTTTAAGATTTATTTATGTATTTATTTATTTAATTTATGCATTAATTTATTTGTTTGTTTATTATTTATTTACTTTGTTTTAGTTCCGTTTACTTTATGCCGGTCGGGATGAGATTGAATGTACTGTACTATTGACCTGCTAGCAGTGTTGTGACTTTGTGTGGGGTTTTGTTTGTCTGTTGTTGTTGTTTTTGGGGGGTGGGTTGTTGTTTTTTTTAAATTTTACCATGAGTCTAATAGTTTTATAAATATATATTCATAAACTGTAGATTTTCAGCTAGTCAGACAGTCATCCATTAATTAATTAATTCATTCATTCATTCGTTCATTTTTCGCGGAGATATTTTATAGTACATTGTAATCGTTTGCATCTCTCCGTCCATCTTTTTGTATGTCTGCCGTAAAAAAAAAAAATATGGAGCGTTGTTCTTTTATTGAAAAGTCCCTCGCCTCTCCTCCCGCCTCTAGTCTCAAGAGCTTTAATGTAAATGGTGTCTTTCGATTTGTGGGCGCCTGTCAGAATTTTTATTTCGTGTTCTATTTAATTTTTGTCATCACAATTCGCGTTTTTTTTTCACTGTGTAGGGAGTTCGGGCCTTTCCAATTCACCCAGACGATTTGCTTTCGGCTTTAGGGATGACATTCGTTTGAAAAGGCTGTTCTCTCTGTCTGTATGTCTGCCTCTCTCTCTCTCTCTCTCTCTCTCTCTCTCTCTCTCTCTCTCTCTCTCTCTCTCTCTCCCTCTCTCGCTCTCTGTGAGTAATTGTTTGTCAGATTTTTCTTTCTCTATATTTCTCAGGTTTTTATATCTTTCATTTTGTCACTCATACTCTCACTTTCACTCACACTCTCTTTCACACCCACGTACGCTATCTCTCTTTGCCCCTTATATATATATACATATATCTATACGTCTCACTGTTTCTATCTATATATACAATGATGTCACTCTCTCTCTCTCTCTCTCTCTCTCTCTCTCTCTCTCTCTCTCTCTCTCCGTCTTCTCTCTCTATATATATATATATCGATCTCTTTTTTCTTTATTGTCCTTCTCCAGAGTATCGTTCTGAGCAACTTTTATCTTTATGTTCATCTGTCTACACTCTGGATTCACTCCCACTTTTTGCCAATCCTCGCTATCTCCTTCGGGCTTTCAATCTGATCGTGAGTCTTACTGTTTCAGTAGTCTTTTATTTCCTTCTAGTATTGAACATATATGTCACTTTACCAGTAGTCCCGTACACTTTCCTCTTTCTGTTATTTTCCACTTTCTTCCTGTTCCCACACAGCATGTCTTCTTTATTTCTATAAATAATACTTTATATATTTGACAGTGTTCCTTAATGATTAATCCTGTTCCTTCAGGCAGACCCCCCAAACAAACACACACACAAAACCTCTCCTTTCAAAACCACGTTTCCCCACACCGTTCTTTTTCGCTGTATATATATACATTTTATGGAAGACCTTATATAGGCTACCGGTAGGCTATATAAGGTAAAGTATGAGGGGAAAGGGGTACAACATATTATAGGTTAGTGGCAGCCTATATAAGGTAAAGTAAGACCCTTACCCTCACCCTAACCCTAACCCTTACTCTAAATTCGTCGAGTTTCTTTGTTTGTTTTCTTTTTTGCGCATGCTCAGAAAAAAATGGTAAACTATATAAGGTACAGTTAAAAAAAAGGGGGGGAGCTCACAATATATAGGCTACCGGTAGCCTATATAAGGTAAAGGTTACAAATGGAAATGAGGTTACATTATATAATATACAGGCTACCAGTAGCCTATATAATCACATTCATATTTTTATTGGCTGATTATCAGCTTGTTTCAATCAATGACCCATTGACCGACTGACTGATTTACTGATTCAAAGAATATGGAGATACTGTGAAAATGTAGTTTTGATGTGGCTTTGGTGTTGCCCTTTTTCCTTGTTTTTCGCCCTTGCTATTTCCATCACGTAGTCCCCACCCGTTTTCCGTTTTTACTTTTCTATTGTTTAAACCCTCAAAGATAGGAATATCTAGCATTGGTTCGTTTATATGTGTGTCTGTTTAGGGATAGCATTTTATTTGTATTGCTCACTTCGTAATTTTTCCGGAGTTCCATAGTATCTTATTAGTTTCCAAAGAGCATTTCACTCTTACAACTGCCAAAGACTCTTTTAAAGTCGACGCAGTTGATAAAAAGGGGAATTGCATTCAAGGGATTGTTGTTATTTGATCTGTGCAGCATAGATTCTTCTTAAAACCGGAATGATTGTCTCTTATCTTTTCATCCAGTGCATCTTTCATTCTCTATAAGACGATCCTATTGCACTCCTTCCCTGGTACCAATAGAAGTCTCCACAATTATTGCAGTTATCTACCCTTTCTTAGACAGCTTAATTAAGAAACCCTATTTGTTCACTTCCGCCTTCATATTTCTGCGTTTCTGGAGGTCCAGGTTGCTCTGTTTCAGGATCCACTACCTCACTTGTCATTTAGATGACACGCTAACTTCACGTCAGACCTCTTTTCTCAACGCCAGGGAATACACAGCTGGGATTTATTTATGGAAAAATATCATTCACACAGTGAAAGGGAATATCACCGCGAAAAAAGTTACAATATTATGTGTGTACACGGGGAGGAATGAGATTCCTCAGAGGTGTTGACTATTCGATTCAGACGCAAAAGATGTATGTAGCGATTACTGTGTGGTTGTTACCAATTAATCACACATTTTCCAATCGTCTCTATGGAAACGATGTACGAAGATAATGACGGTGGACCAACGTTTGGGGTAATCAATGATTCTGGAAGAATGGAAGAAAGAATAATTTCAAAATCGAAGACAGGATGAATGTAAGAAGCAACAAGGAAAAAAGGAAACGCGAAACATGCTGACAGTACATATTTCCTGTTACAAAATATTATACGTACATTAACGAAAAAGGAAGTATACGAGTGCATGGTGAAATACTATTTTTTTAATTCAATAAACATTATTGTATAAGGGTAAGTCTCCCTCCTGAGTCCGATGCAATAGGGCGCTAAACAAAACTAAACTGTTGTAGGTTTTCTATACGAAGCACAATGAATGACCATTTATTTTAGTTAATTTTCGATAACTTAGTAAAAACAAAGCAAATCGTTTATTTTGTCGTTGGTGCTCTTTCATTTTAATTTTTTATTTTATTTTCGACATGTTCCTTCAATTCTACTTTTTCTAGCTCCTTTCTCTTTCTCACGACGTTAATCTTCTTGAACCAAACCTTGTTCTCCATAATAATGTTGTTTTCTCCGTGGGCTCTTTCGCTTTAATTGATCAATGGGGTCGATATGTTATACCTTTCTATGTAAGTTGCCCTCCTCCTTTTCCTAGGTCTTTCTACCAGTTTCTCTCATTGATTTCTTTTTACTCTGCTGTTCGAGTGTTGTGTTTATATTACTTCTTTGTCAACGATGTGCTGAAGGCGTTTCATCCCTTATTTGGGATACAAGATTCAATATCTTCTCTTTTCATCTCTCTTACTTTTAAATATCCGTCTAATCTTCCTCCCCTTTTTTATGTCTCGATATTTTCTTTTTTCACATATAATTTTCTTACCACTCTTGTACTGCCCCCTTCCTTCTCATCAATCACTGTCACTGCTTATTTTTCTGGATCAATTTTGCTTACTATATTAATAGTGGGTTGGGTTTTTTTTAGCTCGCCAACGAACAAAGAATATTTGGTAGCCATAATTATGTCATTTTTCTATCCTATATAATAATTATAATATTTCACATTATTATTTTTTGCGGTAATTTGTGTACGACTGTTAGTTCCCCAACGGTGACCTCGTTTAGCTTTCTTGCAGTTTCGCCATTTTCTAAGCAACGCTAAACAAGGAAGTATATGCTCTGACAGAGTAGGCTACCTGACAAATTTTTGAAACATGAAAACAACTCTCTCAATCATAAAACTATTCTTCCACTTTTTGATTCATCGCATTGAATTTTCTTTTTCTTTCACGAAGTCGTGACAGGATTCACGAAAATAATGCGGGATTTTTTCGCATTTCACAGCGGCCATGCTTTGTAATCTGTCAAAAAGCAATAGTAGTACATTTTTCTTAGCTTCGTTATGGCTGAATCGAATAATTCTCCCCAGTGAGGATTCTTTTTATAAAGTGCTTAGCTTTCTCGCCGTCACAATCTCGCCGTCCTTGACAAAAGTGTGACAATGGCGTTGGCGTTGGCGTTGCAGCTTCACAATGCAGCTTTAAACTTATCGAAACGAAACTGCGAAAGGCGATCGATGGATGGGAACATTTCCCGAGAGAACTCATTATTAGAAACGTTTTGTTTTTTACCAACGATCGCGTGAGGCTCATCCAAAACAATGTAAAGGGACCTGGAACAATTGTTATTGTAATTCGTTAAAAAGATGAACATTATCGAGAATTCTCGTCGTGATTTATCGTCGAAAAATATGCTGGCACAATGAATGGAGCCCCAGTATTACGAGACAGGCGAATGGAGGCTGCGAATATAGCTGAGGGGCAAATAAGCAGAGACACTGGTGACAAAGACACAAAAAAAGATCTTCACAAAAGAAAAAGCAAAACTTAACTACAGACCGTTATTTTTGGAAACCTTGAACGTGTTTACAGGCCTTCCTTTTCCATGGGACGCACAGGAATCCAAAACGAAAGAAATGTAAAGCAAAAGCTGGCTACCTATATGAGTGTCAGGGCTGCTCGGGCATCCCAAAACTTGGAAATAGGAGTGTGCCCCCAATTCTGGAAGGTGGCGCAGTGGCCGAGCGGTTAGAGAGTTGGACTCCTAATCCAAGGGTCGAAGGTTCAAATTAAGGAGGTGACCGTGTTGTGTCCTTGGGAAAGACACTTTACACTTTACACCATTTTTCCTCTCCTCGCCGAGTTGAAAATTGGGCTCGGTATAGTCTGTTGGGGAGTAAACCAGTGACAGACTAGTGTCCTGTCTAGGAGATGAAGTTAATTCATCTGTTCCGCTTCACGCAACCGAAACCGGGACAAGTTCCGGCTCTATGGGCCTCATCATCTTGAAGGAACTTTACTTACTTTTTACCAAGTCTGGAAACAAGGTTAAATACAAGACCGTTGCGAGCTTTACAGTTGACCAGCTTTCATTCTTAAAGGCTTTTGTCAGCAAACAAAGAAAGACCACACGATAGTCTGATACAAAATGTTGCGCTGTTTCCTGGAAAGGTTTCACACCTTCGTGTACCTTGTTAGGGCGAGAATATCACTGATGGGCGGAACAGTAATTCAAGGTATGCCGGAGGTTGTCTGGTAGGACTACGCAGTGATTCAAGTCAGGAGCGGAAAGGTAGTTCAGCGGGCGTTCTCAGGATTCTTCTTTCTGGGTGGACGTAACATGCAACATATCGTGTACGAAGACCATATGGCAGTCCAGCTTTTCAAACCCCTTTCCGGATGAGGGATTAATGCTATGTAATAAAATGGAAAGCTGTCAAGTAGATTTTGGTCACACTTTCTCCACGTCTGTGGGAAATGAACAACGTGTTGCGTGAACTGCGTAGGCCTACAAGTGCTCACAGCATGAGTCTTTTCCTATCACTGGACATTTTTTGAAGATACTTTCGCGTAGGCGTAATTTTGCTGACGTATAATTTGTCTGTTCATCACCGACACAGACTTCGTAACGAAAATGAGTTACAGGCGCTGGGCGTTTGGGTTTTTTATTCAACCCGGAATATGGAAGTACAAAAAGTATATCTATGGCATTCGCGCAAGTCATGACACAGGGCTGTTCAATAAACCAGCTCTATTGTTTCAAATGAAGGTAGTTGACAATATAACGAGTCACGATATGTTGCCCGCACTTCACTTTAGTTCAACGCGGATAATAATATGATATCATATTTATGACATAGAGCTTCTGGGTGTCATAAAATAGAACTTCGCTTGTAGGACAAGGATGAACTGAAGACTGTGCCATAAACGAAATATATTCCGGATTGTAGATCTTTATTGTTATGCTTGATATTAAAGGAGAATGGCACAGTTCGATGATTATTTCAGTTTTATTACATTTGTATACTGTCGTATCGTATGTTGTATTGTGTTGTATTTTACCGTATTGTTTTGTATTGCCTTATTCTGTACTGTATTGTATTATATCGAATTGTATCATTTTACCTTGCATTACATTGTATTGTATTTATTATTTTGTATTGTATTGTATTGTGCCATATCTGTACAGTTATATTTCATAAGCTTAAAGTTCGTCAAAGAAGCGTACTCAGAAATGATAGGAAATGCTTGTGTCATTTAAAAAAATTAAAGTAAAAAAAAGGAACGATATAAGATCAAAACAGCCGGAGCTCATGCTGGTTTCAATTGCGTCAAACAGAATATTTGACATCATCTCCCAGACAGCAAGCTGGTGCGTCTTTCTTTAGAAAAATGTGCCGATACCCAATTTCGCGCCTGAGTGGAAAAAGGGAAAAAATGTATTTTAAGTATATTTCCTTTCAAGTATCTTTCAGCACCGCCACGGTCGGGATTCAGACCCACTACTCTCGGACTGCTCTAACCATTCAGCGACCTCATCACTAAAGATGTTATTAAAGCAGTGTATCAAAGTATCAAACAAAATGAAGATAGCATTGAGATCCCCCACAAATAGCATACGCTCGGCAACACAATGAACTTTACGGCTTTTCATTTAACTTGAAAATTTAACATTATATTATCATCTTATCTTTCTCTCTAATTCCGGCACAAAGATACCCTGCTACTCGTGTGGTTTACGGTGATCAAACAACTATTATAGTCCACTCTTCTCAGAAGGATAAGTAATTAATTTACTATGATTATTTCTTTATCAAAAGAAAATGAAAGTAACTTGTTGCAATTAAATCAGATCGATCAAGGGACGGGCAGTGTTATGCTTTACTGATGTAACAATAAACTGGTTTACGTCTATCAGTGTACATACCGCAGACCGTACATCTTCACAGTCATCAAAACAGAGATTTAATACAGGCCTATAACAGAAATAATATACGGCTTTGCTTCCTATTCGATAAGAACAGAAGTGAGCATATTCATTCGATCTAGATTTTGGTTTGCTTTGTTAGCAACTTCAAGTGTAGTTCGACTCTACACTGTAATCATTAATTGCACACCACCCCTCCTTTATTGTTATTGTTTAAAAAACAATCACTAACCTCAGGCTCATGTTATCAGTATGTCTAACCATGTTAAGCTTCAATGTCACTTTTTATTGGATAGAAGGAAAAGTGGATAAAGAACAATATTCTTTAGACTTACTTCGTTGGCAGTTTCGGTTCTAATTGGAGTCTGTACTGTAATTAATTTCCAAGGACCCCCATCCCCCCCACACCCAAAAAATGCCCCAAAGCTGCGATGGGTTCATTTGATGTAGTAAACAAAAAAGGTAGTCCGCTTTGTTGACATTGTAAGTAGGCCAGGCGTCCGATATGGGGTTCGTCGAGGTCAGACGTTGAAAATGGAAAATGAGAGACCCGCAACAGCATCGTAACATCTGTGATGAAGTGGTGTTATAATTCACATTGACATCTTATAAGACAGGAATGGTTAATTTTGTACGCACGATTTACTCGAAAAAAAACATACAAAAAACCCCACTGTGTTTGATTGGCGGCTGGATAGCTCGTTATTGCCTCCAGAATGGCAGTGTGAAAAATATTGACCCGCACTTATGTACCACCGAGACAATATTAAATTAGAAGTACAAACAACAAAAGCACGTAAAAGAAAGCCGTAAAACTCAATACTAATTTTCTTATCGAGATACCCTTCACTGCTGAGAGCACTTGAATTCCATGTAGTCTCCTCGTTCCGACTCGACATAACGCTATGCCACGAGTCCTGCACGGATATCCGGTGAACACTTACTCCCCTTAGGCAAGGGGGATAATCACGAAAATCGGAATCGGAGGAGCGGGCGCTAATAACTTCTTGAAGATAGCAATTTGTCAAAGCGGCCTCAGACCCGTACAGGCCCTGAGATAGCCCCGGGCAACAGTGCCGGGAGAGCCGCGTGCATGGATCCCATCTCCACAACACAGTGCCAGGAGAAGGACCACAACAGGAGCAGAGTTACTTTCGGAAAATTATTCCTCTGGGATAAAAACGTAAAGGCGAAAAAGATAATTAGCAAAGATCTCAAACGGCGCGGGAAAGGTAAGTTCTCAACGCAGCATAGCTAAGGAAACGAGAGACGGGGGTAAAAAAAAAAAGGAACAAAAATCTTGTAGAGCGTGAACACATTTATTGGGTTAAACGAGGCTATCACTGCTTCGCGTCTCAACTGATTTTGTCCTCCGGCTGGTCAGAGTGCGAGAGAGACGCAGAATATTTCTAATTATCAGTTTCTAATTGAGCTTATACCGGATTCACGGTGAGCTAAGAGCGGAAGGAGGCAAGGAAAGAGCCAAGGGCGAACTTGGGGGGCGTTCCTTTCTTATCCTCATTTGGCTCATTAAGTTCTGAGAGGGGGCGTGGCCAACGATGGCCCCAGTAACGCCCCTTCAAAAGTCACTGTCCCACCTCTTCAGTCTTCTCAGTTAACTTTGTTGCCCACTCTTTGAGGAGATGTGATACTTTCTATTACACCGTTTCATTGGTGTCGATTTCTCGTTCTTTATTTTTTACTACATAGTTATTAGTTCTTCGTGGTTCTACAGTTTTGTGACTCCTATTAATACCCTTTCCATACCTTCCTACATTGTACCTATCGTTGTATTTTCTCTATTTAATATGTATATCCTAAGCATATTATTATATTACAACGTTTTAAAAGAAAACCATTTAACCACTGGCGTAATATGTGAGAAAGGAGGAAGAACTTTGTTGCAGTGAACACGAGTGACAGCTGCTACAGCCACATTCAAAGGCTACGTGTGTGCATCTAAGCCTTGTTTCAGACAATATAAAACATTGTTTAATGGTAATAATTGAGTATGTCAAGTAAAGTTGCTTCAAGGCCTAGAGAACCCAAAGAGCCAACGCTTGTCCCGGCGAGATTTCCATAGCATCAACTGGAAGAGACGATACCTTTCACTCGTATACCATTTCTGTATTTTCTGTTTATCTTTACTCCTCTTCCTTTTCAATATTCGTTGTACCTTTGATGCGTTACGTTTAGTCCTGTTCTGTCACATACGTCGTATGTGAAGCTTTCGTCCTCTGCATCACCCTTTTCATGTGTGATTAATTATTGTATTTTTATATCTCTTCTTAATCAGGATGTTAGTCTGTCAACGTTTACACCCCTCAGAATTTGTCGTACCTGATTTGCATCTGTGTAGAGACAGGAAAAACCTTGTTAATTTTTTTTCTTATGAGCACAACGCCAGGAATGGTGGCGCGGAGGCGAATGGTTAGAGCGCTAGACTCCTAATACAAGGGTCCAGGGTTCGAATCCAAGAGGCGACTATGTTGTGTCCTTGGGAAAGACACTTTACACCATTGTTCCTCTCCCCGCCCGGGTTTGAATTGGATACCGGCATATTCTGCTTGGGAAGTAAATCTACGACAGACTAGCGTCCTGTGAAGGAGATGAAGTAAAAGTCATCTGTTCCGCTTCACACTACTAAAACCAGGACAAGTCCGGCTCTGTGGGACTCATTGGCCATGAATGGAATTTACTTTACAACGGCCGGACGGTCAGGATTCAAAACCATCACCTTCTCAGACTGAACATTCAGTCATGACGCTCTTTTGATTTTGCTTGTTTTTTTCTCCTGAGTTCAGTTTGTGGTTTTGTGATTGAAAAGTTGGGGATTTCTGGACGGAAGTCTTGACTGCATGAAGGATGTACCAGACAGCTCATGAATTACATCTCATCCCTTTCCGGTGTGGGGGGGGGGGGGGGGGGGGGGGGGGGGGGGGGGGGGGGGGGGGGGGGGGGGGGGGGGGGGG
>JBDFRD010004673.1:0-16263 GCA_039654405.1 Bullina lineata | reverse complement strand
AGAGAGAGAGAGGGGGGAGAGGGAGAGAGAGAGAGAGAGAGAGGGAGAGAGGGAGGGAGAGAGAGAGAGAGAGAGAGAGAGAGAGAGAGAATGGGGGAGAGGGAGGGGGGAAGGGGAGAGAATAAAATCTGGAAATTCTGAAAACGTAAAATAATTTCCAGAGTGCTTTTTCTTGATATCGATCTGGGGATCGTTTTTCGAGGAGGATAAAAATTATATTTCTTTTTATCTATATTTCAAGTCAAAAATAATCCATCAATAGGTTTTACTATTTTAAGAGATGAAATTTTGTTATTCTATCGTCTGCACCATTTTTTAGTAGATGTTTACAAGTTATATTAATGAAGAAATTTAACACAATGTGAGATCCCTCCGTTTACGTCGCCATGTTGAATGCTTCTAGAAACCAAAGTTAACGATCACCAAAATGAAGCTGAAGCGATTCCTACTTCGTTATTACCCCCCAGGTTGGTAATTTATCACTATGAAATAATCAGTTTATATGTAATGGGTATTTAACAATGTAAATGGTGGTCTTTGACTTGTCTGAACTGATTTCTTTAATTACGACAATTAATGGATTTCTAGATCTGTTGGTGGGGGTAGGCATGGGTATTGAATGGAATTATTCCAACGCCGGTAAATAAGTAGATCTAGAATCGGTAGCTAACTAACACTAGATCTAGATCTATGTAGCCTAGGTCTAGATTAGATAGAATCGAGGAAGTGCTGAAGCATAATCAAAAACAGTGCTTATTCGAAAAGGTAGATCTAGTGGTTAGATCATTCTACCAAAATGCCAAGTCAAATAGGCTACTCCCCCCACTTATCTGAAACTGACTGAAACTTACCCTGCTCACTAGATTCTACTTTTACTTTTACTTACGTCTACTGTACTGTAGACTAGATAGATAGATCTAGGCCGAGCCAAAACATTTTCTAGATCTAAACCTAGATTGGACAGAATTTTTTTAATAAATGGCAAAAAGCTCGTTGAATTTACTTTATACTAATAAATCCATATTTTAGCATGGCATGTTTCCATTAGGATGATACATTTGATTCCTGCCGATTCATCATCAAAAATATATAAAACTAGAAGTAGAGGAGTCTTTACCAAGTCAATACCAAGATCAGGCTCTTTAACACCAACGTCAAAGCAGTCCTGCTATATGGAGCGAAACATGGAGTACCACCACTACCACCAGAACCAAGAAGATCCAGACTTTCATCAACAACTTTCTGAGACAAATCCTCCGCACGTGGTGGCCTAACAAGGTGTACAACAAAAAAAATATGGCAGCAAACAAGACAAGCCAGCCAGAGAGTAGATCCCACATTGCCGCTGGAGGTGAATAGGCCACACTCTGCGCAAGCCAGCCACCAACATAACAAGACAGGCTCTCAAGTGGATCCCTCAGGGAAAAAGGAAGAGAGGGCAGCTAAAGAATACATGGCGATGTGACCTGGAAGCTGACACCAAGAAGATGGGCTACACATGGGGACAGCTGGAGAGACTGGCCCAGGACAGAGTTGGCTGGAGGAAACTTGTCGGCGATCTATGCCCCTGTGGGGGCGAAGGGCATGAGTGAGTGAGTGAGAAGTATAGGAGTCTTTAATTTTTCAATTGCATTGATTTTGATTGTATCTTTTTTTATTTTCATCTTCCAGGCATCATACTGGAGTATGAGCAAGGAGGGATTCTCAAGACAAGATCCATTGACCTCCTGGACTTGACACCAACGTAAGAACAATTACAACAATTAATTTAAAAGCAGCTGTATGCAAAGAAAAAAACAGTTGAAAGATTAGTCTCACTGAGTTGACAACACTAAGTAGCTTAAGGGAAGTAGGACAAAAAATCCTACTAACATATTTTGATGTCGAGTTTATTGTTTAAAGTTCGAGGGAAGGGGAAGTCACTGATTATTTCAAGTTTTAGTTGCATATAGAGATATTTATGTTTCAGTTGTTAATTCACTACCTGTTTCTTTTTTTCCCATCATTTTTGCCTTTAGGACGGACATTGACAAAGTGGTGGAGGAGATTACAGTAAAGGAGCCCCTGATTACACACTCCAAAGTGGAGCAAGTCAAAAAGCTTGTTGCTCGTATCCTTGATGAAGTTTGAATGCGTGAGCCTGTATCTTACCTCTCACAAATGCACACATACTTACCTTTCCTTGTACTTGTCGTTTCATTTTCAAGTCAGGTACTCAACTCAGTACACTTTTTATCTGTAATATATATGAATCAAATTCAAGATATCTCAATGTTTACAATACTCTGAGGTAGGATATATTGCAAGATGTTACTAACAAGGATTTAAAAGTTACTCTTTACATTAATCCATGTTGTAAAGAAGAATTTTTGTTTAAATTGAAGTAGACATGTGCATATGCATTGAAAATGTGACATTCATCTTGTCAGATATTGGCATGTCTCACAGGGATGACTAAGATGTTGTGTCTGATAACCTGAACTTGTTGAAAGTTTTCGTTAACTCAAGCTCTCAGGCCTACAAGACAAAGTGGGTCAGCGTGAGGATCACCATTTCTACCTGTTCAAGGTAAGTCTGGGACTGCTGTCTGATGTAGGCCAAACTAAACAATGCGTTCTGCCTTTGTAGTCAGTGGTTGTCACGCACAAGTCATTATACATTGGGCATAATTTGTCCTTGATCTTGCCTGATGAAGATCATTGATGCTGAGCCCGTTTCTGGTTTTGAAAGTTATGAATTCTATTCAGAAAGTAAAAAATTAAGTTAAGTCCTCAAGCATAAACAACTTGAAACCTGCGATGGAATACTTAAAAGGAATCCTCGCCAAAACAAATATTGAAAATATTCACCTATGGGTCCTTTTCGCTCGATTTTCTTTTTCTTTTTCTTACATCTATTGTTGAAATGAATTAGCATTTTTTGTCCTTTTGGTTCTGATCACATGAGTGGAAGTCATGTCTGTGTGTTCTCTCTCAGGTGCTGCGTGCTCACATTCTGCCCCTAACCAATGTGGCCTTCAACAAGTCGGGGTCAAGGTGAGTTTGGTTCTCTGCATTTTCAAGCCTGGAACGAGTCTGTTAGAATGTGGCAGGTGGTGTAGTTGTGTTTAATGTTATAAGTATGGGCCTGGTATGTCAAAAGGAAGTAGGTTCAAGCACAATTTTTTGTAAAGAAAGAAAAGGAAAAATAAAAATGATTTTATAAGGGGTAAGTCATTCTGTGCTTAAAACACAGTAATTAAAAATAGTGACTTTGTAATTTCTTACAGTTACAAGTAAAAGATCATTGTAAATTTGAGTAAAATGTCTATTCAGGTTTCTTTAAAAAAAAATTCATCCGCATTATTGTGTCAGATGTTCAAGTCAAACCGTGAGCGACTTCACAAAATGTCACAATGTCACTTTCCTTCCAATTCTAGCTTCATCACCGGCAGCTATGACCGCACCTGCAAAGTGTGGGATACCAGTTCTGGTGAAGAAATCCACACTCTGGACGGACACAGAAATGTTGTTTACGCTATTTCCTTTAATAATCCTTATGGGTGAGTTTATACCATATTTGTTTTATATTGAAGTATAATAGCTAGAGAGATAATAACACTTATGTATACCAGGCAATGTACTTGAGAGAACTTTTTAGAAAGATACAGTGAATGAGAAACTGATCGAATGTATAGTATAGGTGAGATGGTTATGTAGAGAATATAAACCAACTCAAGAGTGGAATTGACTTACTCTTGCCAAACACCTTCACTGCCAAATTCACGATCGACAAAAAGCAATGTTTTCTTATTGCCAACATTAATGATGTTAATGCGGCAGATCCTAATTTCCGTCTTTAATATTAATTAATTAATATTGTCCACACTAGAATGAACAAACGAAGTTTGAAATAAGGTTTTTAAAATCACCTTCTTCACACTATTTCATTTTAAAAAAAGGATCTTTGTGCTGGGATTCAACTACAGATACCTGGAAGTGAAGGGTTTGAGAACTTTCTTTCATTGATTATTTGTGTTGACCAAATTTGAAGCCTGGACAAAGATTGGGATTCTTGTGTTGTGATGAATTTTTAGTTCAATGGCTCTTTACCTTGTGTAAATCATGTTGTATGTTATTCTGGGTCTGTAGTGTGAAAAAAAATGTGAATCTAACATTTGATGGATGTGTTGTGCTTGCTTCCAGGGACAAAATAGTCACTGGTTCCTTTGATAAGACATGCCGCATCTGGAGCTTTGAGAGTGGCAAGTGCTACAATGTGTACAAGGGTCACACGGCAGAAATTGTGAGTAACTCTACAAGGTTCCTATGCTTCTACTGGTATTGCAAAGTGGTTAATACAAGTGAAAGTTATCCCGAAGAGTACAAAAACAAACCAATGCTTGACAGTTCTGTCTTCACGAGCTCAACAGACAAGCACTACCCAAGCTGCATCAAAATCACATAACCGTAAAATCTAGAACTAAAGACATGTCCTCATTGATTGGCAGGCAAAGGAATGGTATGTGTGGAAAGGACTGGCTGAAAATTGTCTCTCACACGTAAACAAAAATATTCAAAAGATCTGAATCATTGTCAAGAAGGGTAGTGGAGAACAGCTGAAAGGAATCGTCATAAATAAATGCCTATGTCAATTCAGGATCTTTACATTTTCAAAGACTGATGTTGAGGCTGAGTGCTGCATGGGATAACCTGCCAGCTGATGATAATTTGTATAGGGTTCAACCATAGCCCTAGATGGCAGATAACCTCAACACTTCCCTTAAAGTGAACTCTTACTTTTTTGACCATGTAGTCTGTGGGTATTTCACTTTAATACTTGTTTATTGTAATAGTGCCTGCAGTTGCAAGACAACGGAGGTGTGCTCATTAACTCAGGGAAGGAGAGCTGGGTTGGGGGTGGTGGATATTGAAAGTATGACAACTGATGGGTACTAAACTCAGCACTTGATGAGGGTTGGAAATAAACGAACTGTGGTAGAAACTTTAGATCTAGATTTTCTCCAGCGTGGATTTCAGCTGTCTGCTCTTCTTTTCTCTTTCTATGTGCTTGTTATTGTTGTTCACATTGGAAGACAGTAATGTCAACACATTTGGTTCGTTTTTGTAATTTTCTACTTTGGGATAGCTTCTTTTAATTGTATTAGATCTACCCACTTTGTTGGAAAAGATCACACATACAACCTTATCTTATTTCACTCAAATGAGCTGCAAGTTCATGGGAATGTAAAGGTCATGATTACAGTATGTCATGCAGAATTATGCAAGCTTGTAGGGCTATCTTTATTTTGCTAAAAGCTTATAGTTTAACGAGTTTTTCCCGTGGTTGGTTTTCTATGTATTTTTTTAAATGTATTTTGTATTTATTCTATATTTCTACTTTAGTTTTATATTATAGTTTATCATAATCATTAGACATGCTCTGATCATCGTTGTGTCCCAGGTATGTGTGAGTTTCAACCCCCAGAGTACTCTGATTGGGACAGGGAGCATGGACACAACCTGCAGACTCTGGGATGTAGAGAAAGGAACAGATGTTGCCACTCTGGATGTAAGTAGTGGGGGAAAAAAGGGGGGAAGGGGTGTTAATGGTGCGGATACCTCCCTTGCATAAAGTCATTCTTTTACTGAAAGACATCTGTGACATCTTGTTGTAGTGTTTATTATGTTATGTGCAGCTGATGCTACTCTTTGTCCTGCTAACTGAGGCTGGTTTTTCAAGATTTTCTTCTGTTCGCTGCTTATTGAACACTCTTACCCTCACCTAGATTGGCCCAAATTAAATGGATAATAGGTAATTTGGAGGGTTTTTTTCCAAACATTGCACCAGCCCTAAACGTATTTACCTTTAAAATTTTGAGAATTTTCGCTTCATCCATAAGCCTCCGACGGGAGCTAAGTCAGAGCTTATTTTCAACTGGTTTAGTCATTCATTCTTTTTATTATTTATTTTGGTCTTATGCATGTGCACACCTTTGTCCCCAGGGTCACACAGGGGAGATAATCTCACTGTCCTTCAGCTCCACTGGCACGGAGGTAATCACTGCCTCCTTTGACCACACAGTCTCTGTATGGGATGTACGTTCTCACAAGTAAGAATTCATCCTCTATTCTTTCTAACTTAAGGAGATTTCAAATTTCCTTTTAGTTCATATTTTTTGTTTCAATCAAAGGAATTGCAAGAAATTTATTTCATTGTTTAGGAACAATTCTTTGTAAGTGTAGCCTACAAGGTCACTTCTTGATCTCTCCCGTTTTTTGCACAACTGTTCTTGGTAAGCAAGGTCTGGAGACAGGGCTCTACATACAAAGAAATTCTTTCTTTTTTTCTATTAGATGTTTCACGTCAGCCATAGGTCCTTTCTAAATTGAACTTTGATCACTTTTGGTGTAATCAGTTTTGCACACCCATTCTACTGTATGCTCTGTATATATGTTTTTTATTATTATTATTAACTTGTTGCCCCCGTAGACGGATTCACACTCTGATCGGCCACAAGGCAGAGATCAGCAGCGCACAATTCAACTGGGACAGTTCTCTCATTGCAACAGGATCCATGGATGGGACATGCAAACTGTGGGACACAGCCTCAGGTCAGTTGTGTGTGGGTTGGGACGGGGGGGAGTGTGGGAGTGTCACAGACTGTTGTAGCAGGCAGACTCTATCCCTTATTACTGGAGTGGATGCAACTTCAGCATCTTCCTACTTCTGGGAAAATATTATTGTCTATAAGAAACTATTCAGCAGAACCCTTATGGCTTCCTTGGGTCTGCGAGAGAAAATAGAAAAGTTGGCTTGTTTACCAGCTGGAGTGGAGCTGAGGAAACATTCTGTGTGTGTATGTTCCCTGTTGAAAGAGGAGACTATGAGGATTATCAGGGAATAGCACAAGTTTCTTAAATTAAATAAATGAGATGTTGCAATCAGTAGAACAAAACAATGGAAAGAACATACTCCTGATACTTCTGTTTGTTGGCAGGACATATTAGCTTGCTTCTTATGACACCTTGTTGCCTCAGTCTGTCTTCCTGACTGGAGCTGAAACTGCAGATGGAGTAGCTGTCCCAAGAAGCCATAGCAGCTCATGGGGGCAGTTAGAAATATATGTATGCAGCTGGCAAATAATGGGAGAGTATACAAGCAAATCAATTGCACAGTGGCTTAGTAGTTAAAGCGTTGGACACTAACGTCAACGTCCCTGGTTTCAATGTCTTGGGAAAGACACTTTACCTCATTTTTTTCTCTCCTCACCCAGCTGGGAATTTGGTACTGGTATATTCTGCTGGGGAAGTAAACCAACGACAGACTAGTCACTAGTGTTCTGTCTGAGAGGTCGAGTAAAAATCATCTGTTCCTCTTCTCACTATGAAACAGGGATATGCTCTGGCTCTTTGGGACTCATGCCTTGAAGGACCTTTTTATACAAATAAGAGGCATTAATGTGGATCATATAATATAAAGACACTTTATGGGGTATCTGTTTTCTCTATGAGTTGTGATGGGGGAGTGAGGTCCTGCCAGTAGAATACAAGATGAAATATTGAACGTCAAGCAGCAGACAAACATAACTCAATATCAATATATGTCAGTAAATATGAAACAATGTCAGATAAACTTAATAAACAGCCTTAGATATTCTGTCTGTAGAGAAGAAGAATAATACCACAGAAGAACATGATGTGTGCAAATTGGAAACAAAAAACAAAATTTGTTAGTTAAGAAAAAAATGAAATCTCTTTCCCTTTACTCAATGAGGTTTTGACAGATCTTTATTTTGTGCCCAGGTCGCTGCACTGCCACCCTGCGTGGCCACTCCGACGAGATTCTGGATGTGGGCTTTGACTGCACGGGTCAGCGTGTGCTCACTGCGTCGGCAGATAACACAGCGTGTTGCTACAGTGCAGTGACCAACCAGCAGATTTGCAAGTTTTTTGGCCATGAGGGAGAGATCTCTAAAGTGAGTGAAGGCTGTGCCAGGGCAACCAGTTCTCCTAGCTATTCCTGAAGACTGAGTGGAGGGAGAGGCATTGTTGTCCTCTTTCTGATGTCCTTACTATTCCTTGAACGTTTTATCTTTATTTTTGATAGGTGGCGCTGTGACCAAATGGTTAGAGCGTTGGGATTTTCAGCCCCAGGGTCCTGGGTTTGATTCCAGGCGACCGTGTTGTGTCTATGGGAAAAGCATTTTTCCTGCCCCCATCCAGTGTGAATTAGCTACTGGCATTCTCTACCGCGGAAGTAAACCTACAACAGTCTAGTGTCATTTCTAGGAGATGACATAAAATTCATTTGTTCCACTTCACATGACCGAAACCGAGATAAGCTCCAGCAGTATGATTTTGACACCTCCTAGACATCACTCTATTGTAAATTTACTTCCCCAGCATAATATTCTGGTACACAATTCACATCTTGGTGGGGAGAGGAAAATTGGGGAAAGGGCTTTTCCAAGGACACAACACAGGCTCTGAAGTCAATCCTGAACCCTTAGATGGGAGTCCAATGCTCAATCATTCGGCCATTGTGGCACCTGAGGAGACAGGCTGTGAACATCTATATGAGATGAAAAGTGGAATGGACAGTATAGTGGGAAATATTGACACAATCTGTTCTTGAAATACTTGACACACATGGAAGACTGAATATTTCCACACATCTTCAAATCTGAAGCTAAATAAACTCCTGTTTAGTGTGTTGCTTTCGTTTTTATGTGATACCATAAAGAGAAGTTTATAAAATTAAGGTTGCAACAATCAAAATGCTTTATAGTACCATTCTATGTAGAGTTCAAATTTAATGTGGAACAGCAATTGAAACCTTTTCCTGTTTAGCTGCAAATATCTTTGTACAGTGTCTTGACTGGCATAAAATAAGAAGCCGAGTCTGTTCTTTTATAATGTCTCTAATTAGTCAGTGGGATCTTTTTGTTTTCTAGGTGACCTTTAACCCACAAGGTACTCTAGCCATGACTGCCAGTGCAGACAAGACAGCCCGACTGTGGGACCCCGAGACAGGAGAGTGTAAGCAGGTGCTAGAGGGTCACACTGATGAGATCTTCAGCTGTGCTTTTAACTACGAAGGCAATACCATCATCACAGGTCTGTACTGGATTTCCTGTTTGTTTATTTGTGTGTGTGAGCATTGGGTTTGTCTATACTAGGGTGTTTATATGTAAACTTTCTGGTTTTGTATCTATGCACAAGTACGGAGTAGGCCTATAGTGTGAAGGATATAAGGTGAAGAAGCCTCAGCTCAGAAAAATAAAAATAAAATATCATTTTCTGAATAATTTTTGTCTTTACAAACAGTCAAATCAGTGCTACTTTGCTGGGGCAGACTTTTAGAGACAAGGCTTTGCCCAGAGTCGCTGCTCCTTTGTCAGCCTTTCTAGTTTATTTGAAAGGAGGGATATAGTCAACATGTTTGGAACTAGATCTAGTCCAATTGCAGGAGATGTGAGAAAGCAGATTAATGCAATCTCTGTTCCAAACACGCTCGGGTCCCCTACTCCTGTCCAGGTTTACTCACAAGTCTTACACCCTCCGGAGCTAACCCACAAGACAGTGGGAACAGTAACAAGTAGTACCATTTACTGTTATTGGGTAGCAGGGTCTTACTTCTTATTATGTACCTGTGTCACTGCTGTAAAGTTTTGGCCATAAAACTCAAAAATAGATGTAACAGCCTTTTCCTGTATTCCTTCCCCAGGGAGCAAGGACAATACATGCCGCGTGTGGCGATGATGTTTGCTGTGTTGCTAGACTTTGTGCAATGGAGCCGAAAAGAGAGGGACCTGACCGAAGTGACGGGACCAGTATTACCCAGCCTGTTCTAGTGTGGGCAGACAGAAATTGCTCATACACTTGTGCTTGTCTTGTTATGGGTGGGCGCAAGAACGTGATGCGCGGCTGGTTGTGACTTGCTTGCGTGCATTTGAACTTTTTTTTTTTTTTTTTTTGTGTTTGAAGAGTGTTTGATTTTTTAGTTCTTCCCTCTGTCTGCCTGTCTCACTTGTTTTGTTTTAAATTGTTGATAGTTTCTCAATGACATGAAGACGCTTCTTTATCAGTAGAATTGGGTGGTGAATTGTGATGGGTTGTTATCGCTTTTGTTTGTTTTCTTTTATTTTAAACTATTGACAAGGGGAACAAGAAGCGATACATCTGTCAGCCAGCCTTTCATTCTCTTTCTTCATGTTTATTTTGTTTTTTATCCCAGTTGAGCATCTGGGTTCAGCAGCCTTCCCTTTTCTACTTAAGGGGTTGCTGTTTGAGTCAAGAGCAATATTAAAATAAGCACAAGATATCAGTACAGAATCCTTACCTTTACCGACACACGTTAATTAAAAGTTATATCCACCACTTGAGGGTCTTTTTGACCCACTGACTCACGTTTCTTCTCTGCGAGTCATTGGTTCAAATCAGCCCCACATGTGTCTGAGCGAATGAAGTGTGGTTGTTTGATGTTTGGGGAAAAAATTTATTTAAAAAAATAGTCACAAATACAACAAAATGAACAAAACACATCACAACATAGAATACAAGGAGTCTCATTGTTTAATTTTCCTTATTAAAGTTGGCATCAATTTATTGCTACATGTAAGGGTCAATTAGACCCACAAGTGGCAGAAAAGGTTATAGGCCTACTTTCTATAGTAAAGGTGGGGATCAGGTGGTTCAGTTACAATTTTAGCTTCGAGTGACTGCTAATGCCTGCCTACATGCTGAAAAAAAATTTGTTTTTAAATTCATAGGTTTTGCCTTCTTTGCCATAACTGTTTGTATTTCCATTGATATTTTTATGGCTCTGTGATGCCAAAATTTACAGACACTGCTGATAATCACAAATGAGAGCTGGAGATTGTGTGATCATTCATTAGAAATTATGCTAATCATGTCATATCTTATGATCTATATGAACTGAGGGTATACAAGGCAAGTAGGTGTGTGCTAGAATCTTTAAAACGTTAACTGTTCTTGTGCTTTAGTGTGTTAGTCAGTAGTAGTAGTGTGCTTGTGCTAGTCATGAGAGGTTTGTGAGAGACTGAGTGCCAGATTTTTTTGCATAAAGAAAAATCACAACTTTGGGGTGACTTTCTGCAGCTGATTGAGAATGTGTGTATCCTCACCCAATTCTTTTTACTCTTGTATTCACAAATCAAGGAAAAGTTGTCAAATCCAAATATTTCTAATCACTGGTTGGAACTTGAGGCCCCATTAGTTCGTGAGATCTGCCGCAGAGAAGTGTGTAACAAGTTTCTTTATTTTTGATTTTTCATGAAGCATTGTTGCAGTTCTTCATCCAACTGGCTTCCACTCAGATTCTTGACAGAGCTGTTCACAAGATCTCTGACAGTCTGACATCTTCATTTCTACCCGTGACAGATCTCCATGAAGATTTCTTCATATTATTATTATTAACCTTTGAAAATTTGTGATGTAGATGCTGGGAAGGAAAGGTGAAAGTATCGCCGGTGTAAGGATCCCGGCTCTTGTCTCACCCTGAATTCTGGTGTCGGAGAGTGAGATTGTGCTAATATTGCAGGTGTCAAGTTTTCACTGTCACTAGGACCTTCATCCCTGGCTGTGTTCATATACATAGAAATAGCAGTGGGTTAGTTTTGGGCTTAGTTGTCCCACTTTGTCCAGGCAGGAGTTGAGTGCTCTATACAGCTCATGTCTTGAGGAGATGTATCGTACCATGTGTAGGTAAACTGAGTGAAGATGATTCCATTCTTATTGTGCGTTGATAATCATCTTTCATAGGAACTTGTAGCAGTTTCAGAAGAACTTTGCTTTTACGTAGGTACAACTGTGTGGGGCTTTTCTTTCATTGAAAGGTGATTGGATATGTTTGACCTAGCGAGTATGATTGTAATTGAATACTGATCTTTAGCTTTCAGGTTGTGAATGGAAAAACTGTGATTTTAGTGACTGAGATACTCTCTCAGCAATGAATACGTTCAGTAGTGGAGCTTATGAAATCCCAAGAAAGGTTTATCACAGGTATTTCTATTTACCTGTCAAGGTTGATATTGATTAACAGTAACATAAAGGAGCTGTTGGCACAGGAGAATGATGTATTTAAATAAACTCTTCATCCTGCCTGATGCATTTTGGCATCCCTTTTCTTCTTGAGATCAACATGGGGGAAAAAAAGATTCACTTTTGATTATCATGCAGGACTCATGCCGAAAGTGTATGAATGCTTCTGTATGTTCATTTATTGGTGCATTTTGCCAAATTGAAGACTGACAGTGACAGATTGGGGCCTCATTAAAGAATTCACCCATAAGCCCAATCAGTTTTGTCTTAAGTCAGACTCACTCCAAAGGGATTGCTTCTTGCATCCGTGCTGCTCCAGAATGTGATTTACCAAGTTACTTAGTGTGGAAACTCTCCTTACTTTCAAGGTTTCCCTGTCGTGATAACTTGTTCATTTATTCTAATTCTAATTATAAATACTATGTCCTTAGAATTCAATCAAATCCTATACATGTACGTTATAGTACATATTTAACACTTTGTGATGAATATTTGATATTAGGAAAATGATTCCCCCCAGTATTGATTATTGTTTTTTAATCAAGTGAGCTCACTTTTTGTTAGGAGTTTACATCCCTGTACACTGTTTGAGAGTATTATTACCTTTACACTGCAGTCCATTCATCACTCCATATTGCCTCACAGGGAGCGAGCAAATTCTTTAATATGCGTGCATTCCATATTGTGCATATTCACCCAGCAATTGTCTTCGACTTACACTATGTACTTGACTTGTGTCTTTTTTTTTTTTTACGACTAGGTTGAATTTTTGTTTCCTTCAAATTATTTTGGCCAATGTAAAATTTACATATCCATTCCAGTCAAATTTTCCGTCCAGGTTTAATACCTTCCATTCCAAGTTTGATACTTTCCATTTACTACTTGTTTTTTGTCCTTTTTTATATTGTTATTTGTTTTGATTTTTTACTGTGATGATTTACTAAATGTGAATGCTGTATTTTATAAGAGGTTTTATTTTTCTTTAGCCAAAAAAAAAAAATTATTGTATATAAAGTTCTAGGTGTGCTGCATATTTCTTCTTTTTTTCTTATGTATCTAAATAGATCAAACTGCTGTCTTTCTTTTCCATAACTTTTGCTGTTGGACACTAATGTGCATTTTTTCTCTGTGATTAAGTAAAAGAAAAATTGACCTAACATCGATCCAGAGGAATATTTACTTATGCTGGTGTATTTTTACATGACAGTTGTAGCCATCAGCTGTTTGTTTCTACTTGCTCCTACTATTGATAGCCTAAAAATACATGTTTGGCTGTCAATTCTTCTTTATTCTCACTGTGCATGTGAAGTGCAGTCTAGAGTGATTCTGAATTCTGTTGTTTCTTTTATTTATTTATTTATCTAATAATAGTATTAGGTAGGGAGTTCCCCACCAGCTTTGCACTTGTGTTGTCATGGTAACTGTATGCACCTTATTATGTTGTTGGCATCTTGTCCGTAGTTACTGACCTCAGAGATCAATCAAAGTCTCAGCACTGACAGAAGGAACAACTCCAAGATCAGTCAAACAGGTTTCTCTCCCTTATGTCTTTAGCATGAACTAATGATTCGATTCCAATATTTTTAGCCCCGTCTTTCTTTTGATAAAGTTCTGCTTCCACCAAGTTGTACCGAGACAGATGAAAGTACATAACTTGGATGCATATTTAGCTCTGGTGACGTTGGGTTGGAAGAGGTCTTCATATATCAGGGTACTTAAAAAAAGTCTAAATCTGTTGATATGCTAGTGGGTTTGTTTTGCTTTTTTGTATGTTTGTTTAGATTTAAACTAGAAGTGCTTTTCCAGCTTTCAGCTGTGATTTAGATGCTTTTCTATTTTTGCTTTAGTTTTCATGGGGACATAGATCTAGTTCTAGACACTACAGTTTGTCGTATTGTTCAACAACGTTGTATTATATTATGTACTTGTATAAAGAAGAGGATGGAGAAAACGATGTAGCCTGGAGCACAAAAAAGAGGGGGCATCTACTCTTTCTGTTTTCGTCAAAAGAGGGGGAGGGTGTTTTTAGTAATGTTTCAGTAAGATTCAAGTTGCCAGACACTAGAAAAATTACTCTGGTGAACATTTTTGGCAAAACTTCAAAAATACGTGTACATGGTGTATGAATGTTGTGAAGATCTAATTCGTTAGGGGACAACTTCCTGAATGTCTTTGTCTTTGAAATGCAAAGCTAAAACTAGTGTCTATAATGGGAGGAAGAGTTCTTTACATGAGCTGTGTTACATATTCTGTATTCTACAAATTATAGTTTATGACCTAAAGAATTGTATGTATGTGGATTCTAAATCCATCTGGGCTTGTTTTTATTCCATGCTGAAAGGATTACCTTGCTTGAATGAGCTGAAGCAAGTCTCTGTTCAATAAATTGAAATTCATGAACATTAGTGTACGATGTCGTTGCTTTTACCACGTTTATATTGTTGTTTGTCACACTGCATTCTGATTTGGCCTGCTTTGAGAGCCAGTTTGGCAAGAGGGAGAAAATGTTGGACAAAAAATAGCCTTAATCAATGAACATATATATTTGTGAAAACTTGTGTTTGTTCATAGAGAGTGTGTGTCTTCTTTGTTCTTCCGTTATTTACTTACAGGGAGACCTGATTACAAATGTTATTATACCCACACTGCTGTATTAAATATTTCGTAGCTGTTTGCACCATTTTCATGGCATCCCTCAGCCTGTCAGGATTCCTTGTTCGTGGGAACTTTGTATCACTGTCCCAGAGTGAAGTAAAGTAAAGTTCCTTCAAGGCCAATGAGGCCCATAGAGCCGAAGCTTATCCCAGTTTCTGCAGCATGAAGCGGAACAGATAATTTTTACTTCATCTCCGAGACAGGGCGCTAATCTGTCGTAGGTTTACTTCCCCAACAGAATATGCCGGTACCCACTTCGCAGCTGGGTGGGGAGAGGAAACATGGTGTAAAGTGCCTTTCCCAAGGACACAACACGGTCACCTCTAGGATTCGAACCCTGGATCCTTGGATTAGGAGTCCAATGCTCTAACCATTCGGCCACCGTGCCACAGAGTGAGGCGGTTATTAACCCTTTCACTGCCAAACTCACCGATTGACGAGAAGCAATATTTGCTAATTTTGCCAACATAATGTTGTTAATTCGCTGAATTGTAATTTCAGTCTTTAATATTAATTAACACAACATCCACTTCTTTTCCACACTAAAATCTAAAACTGTTTTTTAAATCAAGCTCTCGGGAAAAAAAAAAAAAAAAAAAAAAGACGGTTTTATTGTGCTAGGATTCAATGTCAGATAGCTGGCAATGAAAGGATTAAGGGTAGTTTGAATTTAGACATTTTGCCATGACAGTATTTGCTTACAAGGAATCTTTAGTTTAAGTGGGTTTTCACACCAAAGTGGTAAGTGACAGGTGGCAAGTGGTGATTTCACACCGCAGTTGTGAGTGGCAAGTGGCAGGCCGTGTTCAGCACACGTGTTATTTCTTCACAAGACGTCTTCATCGGATAATGACGTTATTATTGCTATGGTTGATGTCGTTATGACCAGAAGAAAACTTTTGAGAAATTTGACTCCATGCCAAAACAGATTTGGCGCAGGAGCTGAAACGCTGAAGCGGAGGCCGCTGGAATGACATGGGCCGAGCTGAGGAGGACCTTCCGGAACCGCGTGTTGGAGAAGTGTTGCTGCGGCCCTATATTCCTTAAGGTGACCCCAATACCGTAAAGTGGAAAATATTCATTTATGGCCGACACTCATTATTTATTGCTTTGCAATCTCTCATACATCATTACAACTACCTGTAACAGCAGCAGCAAACACCACCACCATCACTACATGTAACAGCAGCAGCAAACACCACCATCACTACCTGTAACAACAGCAGCAAACACCACCATCGCTACCTGTAACAACAGCAGCAAACACCACCACCATCACTACATGTAACAGCAGCAGCAAACACCACCACCACCACCACCATCACTACCTGTAACAACAGCAGCAAACACCACCACCATCACTACCTGTAACAGCAGCAGCAAACACCACCACCACCATCACTACCTGTAACAACAGCAGCAAACACCACCACCATCACTACCTGTAGCAGCAGCAAACACCACCACCACCATCACTGCCTGTAACAGCAGCAGCAAACACCACCACCATCACTACCTGTAGCAGCAGCAAACACCACCACCACCATCAAGGCCGGGCTGTCCA